>CM076396.1:58956556-59190765 GCA_038363315.1 Mugilogobius chulae
AGACCAGAATAGTTACTTAGTCAAAAAACAACTTGGACTGCACTTTAGTACAAATATTTCTTTGGAATATGGGGAAGACTACTGGGAAACATTGCCAGTTGGTAAATGTTGTAAATTTGACTTTGGTCAACCAAATATCACAGCTGATTGTCATTTCTTTTTGCAGTGTATGCATATAATTATAACTGCTTATTCCCATTTTGGAGGATTGGAACCTATCCCAGTGACTTTGGGGCTTGGGAGTGACCAACTCATTGCACGGTCAACATTGAGACAGACATAGACAATCATTCACTCTCTCATTCATTCACCAAGAGAATTTACAATGTTTCAGTCAATTAACCAATTAACTGTGACTAATGGCTTAACTGAGTGTGACTGAAACAAATATTCAATTGCTCCAACAGAGGGTGCTAATGGCCCTGACATCTCTGACGTTTATCAGTGTGAAAAAAGATAGGTAAAGCTGCAAAAACAATGTTTGTCTCATTAGGACGGAGCAAACCCGTGTGACACTGCAGTGTTTATGGACAAATATCAATCATGCCTGGATTTTTTCACTTGGATTTTATGTTGGAGAAGAAAACACTGGATTAATCAACTTGCCTGAGAAACTATCAATGTTTTACCGGTTTAAGCTAAGTAAAGTGATTTAATTGAATACACACTGCAACAGTACATTAAAGCAGAGTTTATGGAGACTTTCATTCAGTTGTGTTGTGCTTAGTTTAAAGGCCTGTCGCTGTCTCTCTGCCCCATCTCGTAGTGCTGGTTTGCCCAATTATAACTTGTCCAGTAAAAAAAAAAACAGTAAAAAAGAACTGTGGTAATGTAATCGGTAACCAATTACTGACCGCAAAGGGCTCCAACTAAAGGTTAAAGAAAAATTTGAAAACGTGCATCCCTAATAAAGACAGATACAGACAATCATTCATTCTCTCATTCATTCACTAGGGAAATTTCCAATTTTTAAATGAACCATGCTGTACATAATGTTTTGGAGGTGAGAGAAAGCCGGAGTACCCTCAGAGAACCCAATGTAACGCAGGGAGAACATGCAAACTCTATCCAAAAAGATCATGATTTTAGTGGAGCTGTATGTTTCTATTCTTGTCACTAGACATGGCAATGTGTCCTCAACTAACATTGTATTCCTAATTTTAGTAATGTAACTGGAACACAAATGAAAAAGTTAATTTAACAAGAGGAAAAAATACTTCTAATATAACCTTCTCAATACATGTTTTTGGTACAAGTTATGTCTCCGATGTTTTTTATAGTATTGAAGTTTATTATTTATACTGTAAATGCTTTGGGTTTAGGGCAAATTGGCTAAAATAAATGTTGATTTTGTTTATTTATTTTAGCATATCTCAAGAACAATAATCAGTGGATATTACTGAAACCAGTCTTTAAACTGTTAGCTGCAGTTTTTCCAGATATATGTGAGAATATCTGTAAAGTCTAATAAAAGTGCAGAAATTCACATTTATACATCATAGCTTTTTTCAGTGTTTTTCTTCTTTTATCATCCACTCGATATTCAATGTATACAAACCTTAAAAACAACAGTCTAAAAATAGCTTTATTGCCCACTTGTTCCTATAGAGTTCTACTGGAGAGTTGTTTTGAAGCAGAGCCTGTGGAGAGGGCAGATTGCAGCTCAGTGTGACACAGTCCTCACCTGTAGAGTAGTGTCCTCCTTTCCCTCTCTCTCTTCTCTCTCCTCCTCATCCCTCTCCTCACCTCTTCACTCATCCCTTCCTCCTCTCATCCTCCCTCTTCTTTTTCCTTCCTCCTATCTTCTAATCTTTTCCCATCTCGTCTCTTGCCCTCTTTCTTCTTTACTTCTTTTCTTTCCACCTCTTCCATCTTTCTCTATCTTCTCTCTTTTTCTCTACTTCTTCCCTCTTCCTCACACCTTCATTTTCTTTCTTTTCTCCTTCCTATCTTAAATTCATACTCCATCTCCTTCTCTTTTCCCTTTTTCCTCACTCTTCCTTTTTCCTCTTTGCCTGTGCACTTTCCTTTAGCTTCTCCTCTCCTTGTCTCTCGCCTTTTTCTCTTTTCTTGTCTCTATTCCTCCACTTCCCTCACTATCCTACCTCCTCTCTCTCTTTTTCTTCCTCTCCTTTCTTTTTCTTCCCTTTCTCTCTTTATGTGTTTCCTTGTCTCTCTCCACCTCCTTTGCTCTCTCTTTCTATTCTGCTCTTCCTCTTTCTTCCTCCTCACACCTTCTCTTTTTCCCTTTTTCTCCCTATCTTCCTCTCCTCTACCCTATCCCCTACTCCCTTTAGCCTACCTCTGCTTCTTCTCTTATCATCTCTTTTCACTCCTCTCTTCTTTGCCTACCTCTTTCTCTCACCCCCAACTATCCATTTCTGTCCTTCTTTGCCTCTCCCCTTTTCATTCTTTTCCTTTTTTCCTTCTTGTTTTTATCCTAACTCCACCTCCCTACGATCCTACCTTTCACTCTCTCACCCTCTCTCTTTTTTTCCTCCTTCTCCCATTCTCCTTGTCTTCTACCTTCTGAACTCTCATTCCATTGCTTCTCTTTCCCTCTCCTCCCTTCGTTCCTCCCTATCCTCTTATACCAATCCACTAATCCCTCTCCTTCTCCTTCTCTTCTCTCTTGCTCCTCTCCATATCTCTTATTTATCTTTCTTTTTGCCATCTCCCCTTCTTCTCTCTCCCTCTGCCATCCACGCTCCTCTCACCCCTTCCATACTCCTCTCCTTCTCTTCTTTCTTTTCCTGTCTTTCTAGTCTTACTCCTGCTCCCCATTGCCTTATCTTACTCTCTCTCCTCACCTACCTTGCTAGCTCTCTGTCTCTCTCTTGGTCTTTCCTTCTCTCCTTCCCTACCCCTCTCTTTCTCTCTCTCTCTTTGTCTCTTTTTCTCTCTCCCTTTCTCCTTGTTTGCCCTGTTCTCTTCTTATCTTTCCCCTCTCCTTCTCTCTACAATCCTCTTTTTCTTCTCTCCTCTCACCTACAGTCTCTCTTTCCACCCCCACTCCTCCCTCTCTCTCTCTCTCTCTCTCTTTCTCTCTCTCTGTGGGACCAGCCCGGTGGATCTAGGCCAGTGCGTCATCGCTGATCTCACTCGCACATTTCCATCCAAAGCGCTAAGGTGTCCTCTGTCGGGGGCAGGGTCGACCCCGGTTTTACACCCGCCCGTCTCCGTGTTTTATCACCTCACCCCCAGGTCATCTGCACCTCCGCGACCTTGGGGAGAGGTGTGAACCCTGCGTGAGGTTGTGAGCCAACAGCAGCAGCAGCACACAGAGAACAAAAAGATGATGGGAGGAAATATTGTACAGAACTAAAGATCATATACCTGATTGTGTTTTAATCGTTTGTTCACAGCTGTTAGTCACAATGCTAGAACAACATAGGGCTAGGCGATATTGATAAAAGTAGATATCCTGATAATATCTCTAATACGATATTCTGACAATATTATGTCAAACCAACAGGAAGATGCCCAAACGTGTGTTTAAATGTTTTATTTGAAGTGTAATGATCAAACTAGTAAGGCTTTAGTCGACTTAAGACGTGTGTTTCAATGACTCACCAAACATCTGACCCAAACTGCACTCACAAGGTTCACAGGTTGTTGTTTTTTTAACTATTTGTAAAGAAAAAAATGCAGCTAAACAAGATTGTCGTGCATACACTGCAAAAACTATAAATCTAGACTTGCTTAAAATAACTTGGAATCATAATTTTAATCCAAATTTGAGCTGTTTTAACTGGATAAGATTTTATTGCTTGTGTAATGTAGAATATTTCACTGTTTTCAAGACTGTTTTAGCTGGTTTTAAGGGAGTTGGCTTAAAATAAGAACAAAAATGGCCAATGAGGTAAGAACAAATTTCTTAACCCATTGGCAAATAATTTGGCTTGAAAAAGAAGCAATGTCTTGAAATCATTTCGAAACACTTTGAAACTAGGAAAATATTTTATGTCTCTGCTCTAAATTAAGGTTATTTAGTCAAAATGCTTGAAATTAGGTTCAAATCCTTGCATCTATCAACTTTAACTTGTCTTGAAATTCATTTGTTGCAGTGTAAAAAGTAAGACATATACAAATTTTGGTCTATGAAGGCCCCAATGAGTGAATAATTGACTGAAATATAACATTTCTACATTCCCATTGTAACTTTCTTCATTTACATTGTTAAACAGCTCGCTTTGAAGCATTTTTTTTATTAACACTATACTTGTTCGGTTTCTGGATATCTTCAAACGACAATACGATATTATCTAAAATCCAATATATAGAGGTTATGCAGGTGACATCAGCAATCTAAATGTGAGATCTGGGTGGTATGAAATGCATTAGAGTCAATGGAGACAAATTACATACAAAATAGGGAAAAGAGGCTTCATGTTAGAAAAAAAACAGCCCACAACAACCCTGCAGAACAATGGGTTTGTAACTGACATATAAAAGCAAAAAGTAGCAGAAAAGCAGATAAACAGAAAGACTTAAGCTTCTCTCACATTTAAACTGTTGCCACGACAACAGAAAAATATTGTTTGTTCGTATTTTCGTCACATAAAGATTAATTTCTTCTAAATAGAGTGCATGTATCTAAAGTTATTTATACTGTTTTACAATAATATTTGCTAGTAGAACAGCATATTTAGTTTTAATTTCCAGTCAGATGTTCTTTGGAGATGGCGGATGAATTATTTAAAGGTGGTTTAGCTGATTTCCACTCCACAAATACTTCAGCACAAGGTAATGCACGACATTACTTTTTGTCTGCAATTAAACCTTAAAAACATACCTTTACCGACGGCAAAATGAGACAGGAGGTGACCACTCAAGCACAGCCAATCAGAGCGCTGCATTTGGCTCTTAAAGAGAAATAAAATACCTTTTTTTTTTATTATGTCACAATCTGCTTCTTATGAAATATACTTTTTGGTAAAACAGACAAAGTTTATGAATTTACAACAAAACGTCAAGTAAACCATCTTAAATACAAAAATTCTTGTCTGACTGATCTTTGGAAGACAACTCTTTCTATTTTTATATTCAAATAAGTTTTAAAAGCATCCGTTTACGAAGAATAAACGGAAGCCTTTGTTGACTTGAAAATATCACTTTTGTGTTTTTGTTGTGGAATAAATAAATCAGCAACTTTTAAATTCCTGTATTTCCTTTGGCTTGAATGGCATGAATGGGCACAGCATATGTATAATTGATGCTTTAAATGTCATGCACTAAGAGACATTTACATATCCGAAGGTCAGAGGAAGGTTTGTGCAGACTGAGGGCACAGGGTCATGCACAGCCATGTTTCATCCTGTTTAGACAAGATAAATGAACAAAAAAGAATACTCCTTAATTTATATTTTAATGGTAATGACAAAGGTGCACTTTTATTGTCCTTGTGGGAAATGTGTGCTTTGCATTTGACCCTGGCTACAGTATTAATGGCATTCATCTGGAGTTAGTGTCATAGGTGGAAGTAGGCTCCATCTGTGTGTGTTTTTAGGTCACAATTGCAGTTCTTAAATCTTTAATTAGTAAATTGCACTGGTTGATCTTGTAATTTATTCAAGAGCTTCTACCTATGTTATGTCTGCTTCTTCTTTTGTTAATGGAGAAAAGAGAGAGTTTAAATCATTGAATCATTCCACACTTATTGCTTAATCCTCTTTTGTTTGATTGTATTTGGTGTCATTTCCAAAAATTCTTCCAATGCCAATCTCTTGAACTTGAGTTTTTTGCCTGTTAGCATAAAAATAATTAATAGTCTTTCAAAACATGCTTTTACTGTGATTAAAAAGTCTGATGTGAGTTCGAAATGTCTTGATATTTATTGATCTTTTGTTTGTCTTTCAGGGAGGGGAGCATTGCTATTACCAGGGCAGGTTGCGAGACGTCCCGGGATCATGGGCAGCTCTCTCCACCTGTCATGGACTTTGGTAAGACAACTTGTTTATTGTGGTTAAAGATTCACTATGTAACTTTTCTAGTTAGGTTGCTGGCTGCTTGTCTCCAGGCAGATGATATTACATTTTTTGTGTTCCTATGTCCTGTGTCCTTGGCTTTTTTGTTTGTAAAAAAAAGCACCTAATTTATAAATAGTGTGACTTAGATTTCTTGATTGATAACTACAGTGCCCCCAGGATGATTTCTGATTATTATTGATAAAAGAATGCGACAATTTGAACTACAGGTCCCAGAATACACTGCAACCCAGCGCTGACAAGAGGAGCCACATAGGCCAGAATAGATAATAAGCCCAGAACCCAGGTCACCGAAGTACTAAGTACTGGTGTTTAGGAAACGCGGTTGTTTGTGCGCGTAATGAACATGGTACAACACCGTCGCTGTGACTCGTCCTTCTCACTTTTGGCACTGCGCTTGAGACAGTTCATGTTGGTGTAAAGTTCTAGATGGTTATCGTTTGTGTTCTATCGCCAATCAGCCAGTCACATGGCTTCATTCAGTGATCGTTTGGTCAGTGGGACACAAAGAGACAGATGTGGCGCAAAACAGGGTCGAGTCAGAACAGACTTAAAATTACAGTACTTTCAGTAATGAGTTCTGATCAATGCACATCTACAGCCCAGGTCAGATTTATTCAAAATACATTTGAAAGGGGCAGTCGAATAAATAATTTTAGATAAAACAGAATTATTAAGTTGTGAAAAAAATAAAAAATGTTTTTATATTTAATTACTAAATCAAATTGTCTCAAATGTCTCAAAAAAGATCTGAACCCTGGTGACATTTTTTTGGTGACCCCTGCCAGAAATATACAGGCTTTTATTGCTGAGATGTGACTATAAAACCTAAAATATACTGGAATGCAGACATTTGCAAATAATTTTACTAATGATAAACAGTCTGTACAATATAATATAACACGACATAATCTAATGTTTTACATTAGAAATCTGGACCGACAGTAAATGTGTTATTGTAGCTTTATAAAGCCTGATTGTCATATTTGAAAATCACACATAAGGACTTATGTGACCCTCGACCAACTCTGGCTTCAATCGATTTGGCGCCAACTCCTCTTGAGTTTGACACCCCTGCTTAAATGTTTGGCAAAAACTGTGTAATCGAATCATTATTATTAATAACATTAACTCACATACGTGTGTACATTATGTACTGCAGGGGTGCCCAAAGTGGGGCCCAGGGGCCAAACTCGGCCCTCCAAGAAGTTTAATTTGGCCCGCGAAGAGGTGCTGAGATTTGTTAGGAATGTTTGTCTGCTTACATTTTAAGTCAAAAAGATTGTCAAATGTACTAAAACAGTGTTATTCTGCTAAAACATGTTCATAAAATACAATTTACCAGTAATAACTCATTTTCAGTAAATACACTTTATAGCTGCAACATAGAATTAGGTTTGGCCCTCGGCATGCTGCAAAATCATTTATATTTGCCCTTCGAGGAAAATAACTATAATTTTGGCCAACTGGGGGAAAAGTTTGGGCACCCCTGATGTACTGTATTTCTTTGACTGAAAAAGGACTGTTAGTGTTTTTACACTTGTCCAGTATATTTACAACACTTTTTCTGTGAGATTTGTCACCTGTTTTGTTTTTATTGGTTTGTTTCTTCATTTTAGTTAATTCCTTCTGAATTCCTTGAATATATGTGATTTTAAGTATAATTTTAGCATATTTTATACATATTTTTTCATAATCAAGCAGCCATAGCGAGCAATGAAATACACTGGTAATTGGATAAATGCTATAAATACTTTTATTGCCCCACATTGGAACATTTCAGTTGCTGCAGTAACAACTATGAATGTTAAAGCCTATTCACCAAACCTAAATAATTAAAACTTTGATATTTTTCTCCAGTGGCATGTTTTCCGACGGCTTCTTTTCTTACGGGATCGAGCCTGTGCAGAATGGAAGTGTGCAGGTAACATATCTGTGAATGATACTGGACTTTGGGTTTATTCCTTTTTTTATGTGTTATAATGTTTTGTGTTATTGTAGGAGGGTGGTGCTCACCTAATTCGTCGGATGCCAGATATTAGACTCACTCCACAATGCACAGGTTTGCACCCATTATAAAAATACTTTTGGAGTAATTTCAATGCAAAGAAGACTCCATCTACCGATTAATCACTAAAGGAGTACAGCCCTAGTTTCATGTGCAATAGTTTTATATTTTCTATGTTATATTCTGATTTAAATAAACAGGAAGCAGCCTTTGATGTGTGGTGAGTTGTTGAGCACAAGTAAAGCCCTGTATACGGCTCTGCTCTATTAAAATCCACTGATCTATTTTGTTTGCACTAAACTTGTCTGTTGCCTGTTTGTTCAGACTGTGTGAAGGACAGTGGGCGTGAGAGCAGAGGAGGTGATGCTGACTGGGACCAGCCGGAGACAGTCAGGGCCACACATGGACTCAGGAGAACCAAACGCTACGTCCGCAGACCCTCAGTCCAAACCGAGACCAAATATATCGAGCTCATGGTGGTCAACGACTATGAAATGGTGAGAAAAACACAGGTTTACTGTAATTCGTAAAGTCTATGGTTTGTTTTTAAAAAAAATTAAGTGTAATATCTTAAAAAAATGTACAAGTATGCAAAGTCGAAAAGTGTGCAACTCTACCTATTTATTCCCAGCCTTCATAAACCTGTAGCACATCACTAGCATAAAACTTCATTGTTAAATTAATCCTAGGCTTTAGGTTTGAGTCTGGAGCATATCAGAGTTTGAGAACCTGGAATCTGGAGACTGAGAGCATGAAATAACCCACTGCAAAATTGCCAATGAAAGGGTTAAATACAATTTTTTTTGTAAATAAATACGGCGGGTTACCAATGCACGTTCAATCAACTCTCACCTCAAACGTGAAAAGATAAAATGTTTAAATAACTAGATCAAAACAATTTATTAGCCTCAAAGTGATCTATGGATTGAACATAACATTTATATCAAAGTTGAAGCATTTTTGTGGCGATGAAACTGTTAATACACTGTACTTTGCCATTAAAACTAAACAAAACACAACTAAAAGGTAATTTGGAGAATTTCTATTAGTGATTAAACCAAATAATTCTTTTATTTTACAACAAAAAACTGTATTTAAAAGTATTCTCTTTAGTTGTATTAAATAAAAACTTGGCCCGCCAGGGGGTATAATTTGACTCCTGACGAAGACCAGAAGTTTATTAACACAATTTTTTCTATTAAATTTTGTGTTGAAAAACTGTCAAACGACATGAAGCCAGGTGTGATCTTCTAAAACGTGTTAATAAAAGACAGTTTAATCATAATCTCTTTTCAAATACACTTTTTAATTGCAAGACAAAATTAGGTTTGGCCAACACACCCTGCAGTAGAATGTTGTGATGTCACATTACTCTAAGATACAGAAGCTTACACAAGTAATAAGACAGCTTATCAGTTTTGTTTTGGTTTTTTTTTGTAATTTTGTTTGATTGATAATTTTTCAACATCTCTCTGTTTCTGTGCTTTTTTCCAGTTTGTAAAATTGAAAAACAGCCAAACAAAGAATTTTGCCAAAGCAGTTGTCAACATGGCCGATGCAGTAAGTTCTTCAAAACATAACGTACAACATATTACATTAAAATTCATTTCATGGCATCACATTTTTGTCATTTTGATTTTGTCCGCAGATCTTTAAGGAGCAGCTGAACACCCGGATCGTGCTGGTTGCCATGGAGACCTGGACCTCTAAAGACCTGGTGCCCGTCGTGGAGGACCCTCTCCTGACGCTACAAAACTTCATGAAATATAGAAAAGACAACATCCGGGAGCAGTGCGACGCTGTGCACCTTTTATCGTAAGTTGTTTTTTTTTTTTTCTTTACACATCAAAATTTCCAACAGAATTAAAGTCAATTATTATTTTAATACATGTTGCACTGGGAGGCAACTGCATATTTGTTTTGTCTGGATTTAGCCAGTTTTCTCTCCAAAACGTTCACTCAAAGAAATTCATTTTGAAGCCCATGACAAAAATCTAGAGATCGACCAATATGGGTTGTCCTTGGGTCAATGCCATTTTTTTTTATTTTTGTCAACCGATGCCAATATCAATGGCCGATTTTCATATTTTGGTTTTTAAAAACCATAGCTGAGATGAAATAGTATATCCAAAAAAGAAAAAGTTCAATCTAAGCTATTAGTTTGTCTCATTGTTTAATAAATACAACATGTTTATCACATTACAGAACATTTTAAAGAGGAATTCAAGAAAGTGCTCCTTTTCAAAACACAGCAAAATGGAGAAATATAAAACAAGCCTTATCATTTCTCTCCAAAACTAAATTGGAGATCAACTGATCACTGTGAGTGCAGCTCTACAACTGTTCAAACAACTGCCTGAAACAAATTTTGGCCAAAATAAGGCCGATGGCCGATCGATTTATTGGTCTATCTCTACTCAAATCATTTGCTTTTATCATAAAATGGTTATTTTGTGGTTAAAACTAATTTAAAAACATAGCAGTTGAATACATTTCAAACTCTCTAAAAGACTTTTCTGTTTTGAATGTGCAGAGGTCGGACGTTTCACAGCAGTAGAAGTGGGACGGCCTACACTGGAGGAATATGTTCTGTGACCAAAGGCGGAGGCGTCAACGAGGTGAGGACACTGTAAAAAAAGCAGCATTTAGTCAAAATAAAAGTTAAAATATGTTCTAAGACTGTGTTCTTTTGCAGTTTGGAAGTGTAGGAGCCATGGCCATCACGCTGTGCCAAAGTCTGGGGCAGAATGTCGGGATGAGGTGGAACAATTTACGCAATTCAGCAGGTAAATAGTATGGCTATTTTGAAGTTTAAAATGATCTTTTGTTCATTAAATATAACATAATAGGTAATTATACAAATATTACCTTGCAAAGCAACCAGGTAAAAGACACAATAGTTTGGGGTTATTTGACCAATGTTATTCTGTTGTTACACTTTGATTTAGTTTAAAATTTTTGAAAACTGCTAAAAAACAGTGTCACTTTTGAGCTAAACATCTTGATGACATAATGTGGGGGAATTATGTTTAAAATTCAGTATCATTTCTGTAATTTTCCACTTTTGTTTGTCAATTTCTTCATATTATGCAACTTCAATGCTGTAAAACTTTGTTAAACAGTTAATATTTGATAATCTGTCATATAGGCTTTCAATATGCTAGATTATTGCACTATATCTGAGGAACCAATTTATATATTTTTTCACTTAAATAGCACTTCACTGGAAGCTTTGAAACACTGGTTTATGTGATATGAGAAAGCCTTTTTTTAATAGAGGACATAAACCTTGGACCGTACAGTAGCAGAGAAAGTGATGATAAAAGCAGGATTGATGGCGGGGCGTGAGGGGGGTGTGAGTTTGCCCTCTCCGTGTTGATGCCCCTGTCCCGCTGAGCTCCACTGTAATTAGACTTATATCCATTAGTCTCCTGCATCCTGGAGGGAGGGGCTTTTGGCGAGAGCGAGCTGTCACCGAACAATAGGCCTGTGATAAATGCTGAGGAGGATTCGGGAACATAATTCACAGATGGGACGGGAGCAAACTGCGCTCTCCAACAGCTCTGTGCGTTTGAAGGAGTGCCATAAAGAAGTATATAGGGTTATAAATCTGACAGATGTACTTCGAGGTGGTGAAAACTGCCTTCTGTTTACAAATGGTCTTTGTTTGTGTTGTAACTAATGATTTTTTGATAATTAATCTAACTATTTTAATGAATTTATTTGAGATTAGATGGTAAAAAGGACAGCCGGTCCAGCGTGTGGACAATTATAATACCTTGGAACAATCATAGACTCTAACTTGAGCTTTATGGACAATTGCGACTCCATTTGTAAAAAAGGTCATCAGAGATTGTCCTGCCTGAGGAAGTTGGCTCGATCTAATATCGACAGCACCATGTTGAGACTTTTTTACAAAGCTTTCATTGAACCTGTGTTGTCCTTTACAATTGTGGCTTGGTTTGGCAACTTAACTTTGAGAGATAAAAATTCTCTCCAGCAAGTGGTGAAGTGGGCGAGCAGACTGATAGGCTTGCCCCAGCTCAACATGTCGGAGCTGTATTCCACTCAGCTCCTGCGTAAGGCCAGGGCCATATCTATGGACCCCACACACCCACTATATGAGGAGTTTTTGCTTCATCGCTCTGGACGACGTTTTGTGGTCCCTCTCGTGAAAACTAAGCGATACAGAGACAGTTTTGTACCTGCAGCGATAAGATCTCTTAACAAAAATGGGGTTTAGAGGATCTCACCTTTGAGCAGAATCTTCTTTGTGCGACCATTGGACGGCTGTAGACTTAGGGTTGTAATGTAATGTTTTATTTGTATTGTTTTGTCTTGATTTAATGTTTTTGGACATATGAGTCCCCCCTCTGCAAACAAATTTACCTTTGGGTACTAATAAAGAAACCTTGAACCTTGAACCTTGAACCTTAAAATACCTGTGATTATGAGAGTTAGTATTTGAAGCAAAGAAATGCAGCTTAACGTCATCTTTATAGAATAATTGCAACTAAATCAGTTTGTCTTAAAGAATTATTCTGGAAGATTCTGGCATTTTTAGTGATGAAGCTTCATAAAATGATTATTTGTTTATAGATTAGAAACGCTTGGTGACTAATCAAGATTAGTCAACTATTACACATTGAAATAAATCAATTACAGTAGTTGCAGTAATTGATTCACTTGCATTCTATAGGCATGGTTTTATTTACCAGCTCAAAGTGCAGAAAACTGAAAAAATTAGATTGGTTGATTTGTAGGTGGTGCAAATGTTTGCTTCTGTTGCTTCTTCTTTCTGTCATCTGTTTGCATTTACGTTCTTTTTGTTGAAAACTGTTAGCCAGGTTGGTGGCACTAGGTGCGCTTACCTTAACCACGCCTAATTTCTAAAAAGCAGGAAGTGCGGTCGTCTAAAGAGCGAGCAGGAACAGAGCAGTGTGTTGGCCAGAACCAATAATATCGAGTTGAGACAGCAGACTGTATATGTTTTTTTTTACATAAAAGTGGTAAACATTTACTGACATGCAATTATGCTCTACGTACTTCCTGGATGACAAAATGACCAAAAAGCAGTGATCGGTCAAAAAAGTCCCCGCCTACTGAGAAGCGAACAAGCCCTAGTGATGCTATAAAACGGCAGATTCATCAGGCTAGAAAACTTTAGCTGTTGAGAAAAAAACAGAATGTCTTATTGACATTTTCCTCTGTACAATTTCATCAAAACCAAAATAGTCCATATAAGCCAAAAAAAAAGTTTGTCGGCACAGCTATGTTTTATTACAGTTAATTTGGCTACACTCAAACCACAGTCCTGAGCAGAGAGATGAGCCAGATAGATTGTCAAAAGTTTGTTAGCTCAACAATATTGTGAGAATCTATCTTGCAGAGCCAGATTAAACAATTTCTACTGAACTCAGACACAAATAATAAAAACAAATTTCTTGGTAAGAAATTTGTTGATAAGCTTAACTGCAGCCTCAGTTTGGAGGATGACAAAGCATTATGTTTTCTCCTGTTGGCATAAGTTTACAGTAGCCTCTCTCCAGTGTGGGCATGGACAACGACAAAAGAATCAAATGGAGAATAGTCATGATACAAAACAAATTATGCTTTATTTGTGTTTAATACCATTCGTCAGACAAAAAGTGTAGAAAAGACCATGTGACAATCAAGTGTTTCCCACGTCAAGAATTGAGTTAGAGCTTCAACTACTGGCTGCAAAAAATAAACAGCTAAACCGATCTTGCCTGATAAGCTGTAGAAACAAAACAAAAAAAGTCTGGATGATTAATGGACTTAAAAACTATGCAGAAGATCCAACAATGACATCATAGATCAGGGACATTTAGAACAGTGTTTTCTGAGGCTCAGAGGTGAAAGAATAGTATTTCACAGACAAAACTCCAGCTCTGTTTTTGATGACACAATATATGAGCTGGATCAAAAAAGTTTATTTAGCATAGTATATGCTGTTTAAGAAGCATGCCCCATCTTTATGTTTGCTTCTTAATAATGTAATATTATTGTAAGTTATTTTTTAATTGTTCTCATGTTTCTGTTGTTGTCTGTAGGTGATTGCAGATGTCCTGATGCCTGGTTGGGCTGCATCATGGAGGACACAGGGTAGGCCAATTACTCTTACTCGCTCACAATTTAAAGACCTCATGAAAACAAAAATTGTGTTTGTCCTAGAGAGCTCAATACCTGAACGTGAGCTCTTTGGGCTTGACAAACGGGGAGCAACAAAGGACTGTGACTAGCAATCCTTGTCACCGAGGGTTTAAAATTTGCGATGACCAGTGGCAGCGGCACATGTTGTACTCTGCTCCCATGCAATTGTTTAGTGGTTATTTTCAAGAAATACAGGTAGTTTTAGGGCGCACTCACACTGGCACAACCGAACCATGCCCAAACGCCTAAAGCTCGATTTTTTTAGTCCAGTGTGAGTGCAAACGAACCGTGCTCAGGCGTGGCACAGATCTGACTTTGGCGCAGTTGGATGAGGTGGACCAGAGCTCAGCACGGTTACTCATGTACACGCACATGCACGACTTCGATGTTTCTCACAAAAAGTACGAAAATAAACTCTGCACCAAACTCGGTGGATATGCGCTTACCTTAAATTAGTGCTGAGACCAGAGAGAAAAGTTGTGAAGTCTCGTCTCCTCTTGCTTTTGCTGCTTCACGTGAGTTTTTATCCAAAGCCTGATGGACGAGCTCGCATTACAGGCAACATTCGGGTCTGCCTCATGATATTAAAAACATAATGACCCGCAGAACTCATTTTTGCTGCTACAGCATTGGCACCTCTGCACTTGATCCATACTTCAGCACGACATGTAAACAAACAGCGCTAGAGGATGACGTAACCGGCCTGTGATTCAGTTCAGTTGTGCAGGTGGCACGGTTAAAAAACCCTAGTGTGAGTGCACCCTTAGTTAAAGGTGGGGTAGGTTTTTTTTATAACACAATTTAGGTTTTAGATCTGACAACTTCCTCCCTTACATCCTTCGACACCTGGCTAATATCGACATGTATTAATTTTGGTTGCATTTATGGCTTATAAACCTCTTTTTACAAACAATAAATTGAAACTGAAGTGACCACCCCAAGCTCAGCCAATCAGAGTGCAGCATTCAGCTCCTGGTTAGAACTAAAATTCTTTATTATTCAGTTCAGACAGTACTCAGAGGTCTCATTTTTTCACAAAGTGCTGCATTTACTACAAACTTTTTAGTGGAAAGCACAAAGTTTACTAATTTACAACAACAAAAATTAGCTACCCCACCTTTAATGACTTTAATTTCAGAGGCACCAGAAGTTTGCACAAATCGACTAACATATACGATTTATTGACACTGCTTCACGTCAAAAGAAAAAGTTTACTCTAGGTTGTAAATGCAGCAGGTTTTGTTATCAGCAGATCCTAATTATAGTTTCATAAAATGTAAAATACAGTACAAATACAGCCCCTCCTTGAACCGCCACCTTAACGTGGTGGAGGGGTTTGAGTGCTCGGATGATCCTAGGAGCTATGTTGTCGGGGGCTTTATGCCCTGGTAGGGTCTCCCATGGCAAACAGGTCCTAGGTGACGAGTCAGACTAAGTGCGGTTCACAAAGCCCTATGACGACAAAAACACGGAAGTTCGTTACGTCGCCCGGATTGGCGTCACCGGGGCCCCATCCTGGAGCCAGGCCTGGAGTGGGAGCTCGCAGGCGAGCGCCTGGTGGCCGGGTCTTAGCCCACGGGACCCGGCCGGGCCCAGCCCGAAAAGGCAACGTGGAACCACCTTCCCGCAGGCCCACCACCCGCAGGAAGGACCATAGGGGTCGGGTGCAGTGTGTTTTGGGCGGCGGTCGGGGAGAGGTCCCCGGACGACCCAGGCCATGCGCACGGTCTCTGGCGCTGGGGACATGGAATGTCACCTCGCTGGCGGGGAAGGAGCCTGAGCTGGTGCGGGAGGTTGAGCGTTTCCGACTAGATATAGTCGGCCTCACCTCCACGCACAGCTTGGGCTCTGGAACCATTACCCTCGAGAGGGGCTGGACGCTCCATTTCTCTGGGGTTGCCCATGGTGTGAGGCGGCGAGCGGGTGTGGGCCTGCTCATAGCCCCACAGCTCAGCCGCCATGTGTTGGAGTTCACCCCGGTAGACGAGAGGGTCGTGTCCCTGCGCCTTCGGGTCGGGGACAGGTCTCTCACTGTTGTGGCAGCCTACGGGCCAAACAACAGTGCAGAGTACCCGGCCTTCTTGGAGTCCCTGGGAGGGGTACTGGACAGTGCACCCACCGGGGACTCCATTGTTCTGCTGGGGGACTTCAACGCCCACGTGGGCAACGCCAGTGACACTTGGAGAGGGGTGATCGGGAGGAATGGCCCCCCCGATCTTAATCCGAGCGGTGTTCTGTTATTGGACTTCTGTGCTAGCCACAGTCTGTCCATAACGAACACCATGTTCCAGCACAAGGGTGTCCATCAGTGCACGTGGCACCAGGACACCCTAGGCCGGAGGTCGATGATCGACTTTGTCGTCGTGTCATCCGACCTTCGGCCGCGTGTTTTGGACACTCGGGTTAAGAGAGGGGCGGAGCTGTCAACCGATCATCACCTGGTGGTGAGTTGGATCCGCTGGCAGAGGAGGAAGCCGGACAGACTTGGCAGACCCAAACGTATCATTAGGGTCTGTTGGGAACGTCTTGCCGAGTCCTCTGTCAGACAGGCATTCAACTCACACCTCCGGGAGAGCTTCTCCCAGCTCCCGGGGGAGACTGGGGACATTGAGTCTGAGTGGACCATGTTCTCAGCCTCCATTGTCAATGCGGCCGCTCAGAGCTGTGGTCGCAAGGTCTCGGGTGCCTGTCGTGGCGGCAATCCCCGAACCCGGTGGTGGACACCGGAAGTAAGGGATGCCGTCAGGCTGAAGAAGGAGTGCTACAAAGCCTTGTTGGCTTGTAGTACTCCTGAGGCAGTTGACAGGTATCTGCAGGCCAAGCGTGCCGCGGCTCGGGCGGTCGCAGAGGCAAAAACTCGGGACTGGGAGAGGTTCGGGGAGGCCATGGAGGAGGACTATCGGTCGGCCTCAAAGAAATTCTGGCAAACCGTCCGACGCCTCAGGAGGGGGAAGCAGTGCTTCACCAGCACTGTTTACAGTGCAGGTGGAGTGCTGCTGACCTCAACTGGGGATGTTGTTGGACGGTGGAAGGAATACTTTGAGGGTCTCCTCAATCCCACTGCCACGTCTTCCGATGAGGAAGCAGAGACTGAGGACTCGGGGGGAGGCTCACCCATCACCCAAGCTGAAGTCACTGAGGTTGTCAATAAGCTCCTCGGTGGCAAGGCTCCGGGTGTGGATGAGATCCGTCCTGAGTATCTCAAGTCTCTGGATGTTGTGGGACTGTCTTGGCTGACACGTCTCTGCAACATCGCGTGGCAAACTGGGACAGTACCTCTGGACTGGCAGACCGGGGTGGTGGTCCCTCTGTTCAAGAAGGGGGACCGGAGGGTGTGTTCCAATTACAGAGGAATCACACTCCTCAGCCTCCCCGGTAAGGTCTACTCCAGGGTACTGGAGAGGAGACTTCGACCGATAGTCGAACCTCGGATTCAAGAGGAGCAGTGTGGTTTTCGTCCCGGCCGTGGAACACTGGACCAGCTCTACACTCTCCATCGGGTGCTCGAGGGTTCATGGGAGTTTGCCCAACCAGTCCACATGTGCTTTGTGGATTTGGAGAAGGCATTCGACCGTGTCCCTCGTGGTGTCCTGTGGGGAGTGCTCCGAGAGTATGGGGTCCGGGGCCCTTTGCTCAGGGCGGTTCGGTCTCTGTACGACCGGAGCAGGAGCTGTGTTCGCATTGCCGGCAGTAAGTCAGACCTGTTCCCAGTGCATGTTGGACTCCGCCAGGGCTGGCCTTTGTCACCGGTTCTGTTCATTGTTTTTATGGACAGAATTTCTAGACGCAGTCAGGGTCAGGAGGGTGTCCGGTTTGGTGACCACAGGATTTCATCTCTGCTGTTTGCAGATGATGTTGTCCTGATGGCTCCATCAAACCAGGACCTTCAACATGCACTGGGGCGGTTTGCAGCCGAGTGTGAAGCAGCTGGGATGAAGATCAGCTCCTCTAAATCCGAGGCCATGGTTCTCGACCGGAAAAAGGTGCCTTGCCCTCTCCAGGTGGGTGGGGAGTCCTTGCCTCAAGTGGAGGAGTTCAAGTATCTCGGGGTCTTGTTCACGAGTGAGGGAAGGATGGAACGTGAGATTGACAGGCGGATCGGTGCAGCGTCTGCAGTGATGCAGTCACTGTATCGAATCGTTGTGGTGAAGAAGGAGCTGAGTCGAAAGGCAAAGCTCTCGATTTACTGGTCGATCTACGTTCCAACCCTCACCTATGGTCATGAGCTTTGGGTAATGACCGAAAGGACAAGATCGCGGATACAAGCGGTCGAAATGAGTTTCCTCCGCAGGGTGGCTGGGCGCTCCCTTAGAGATAGGGTGAGAAGCTCAGTCACACGGGAGGAGCTCGGAGTAGAGCCGCTGCTCCTCCACATCGAGAGGGGCCAGCTGAGGTGGCTTGGGCATCTGTACCGGATGCCTCCTGGACGCCTCCCTGGTGAGGTGTTCCGGGCATGTCCCACTGGGAGGAGGCCAAGGGGAAGACCCAGGACACGCTGGAGAGACTATGTCTCTCGACTGTCCTGGGAACGCCTCGGGATCCTCCCGGAAGAGCTGGAGGAGGTGTGTGTGGACAGGGAAGTCTGGGCGTCCTTGCTCAGACTGCTGCCCCCGCGACCCGACCCCGGATAAAGCGGAAGAAAATGGATGGATGGATAAAATACAGTATGGTCCAGCTGGACAAAGCAGGTTTTTAATTCAGTGTATTTCACAGCACAGACATTATGTCATGAAACATGCCGTGATTGACTGTTGTACAGGCGACAAAAAATGAAACATTTACAACTAGGGATGCACCGATCCGATACCTGGATCGGATATCGGCGCCGATCCAGGGCATTTTGCTGGATCGGGTATCGGCTCCATGATATCGGTTCAGCCGATATAATAGATTTGGACATAATGAGACTATTTTACAGGCTGGTGTTGATCCATAACGTTTCATAATACTGGGCATTTTATTCAGATTAAGTTGTTAAGTTGTGACGTGCACTATAAACATCAGTTAAATAACACAATATGGCCAAATGTATTAAGTTCTTATAAGAAAAAGAAGCAATTTCAGTCCTTTCACTGGTATCGGTTGATATTGAGTATCGGCAGATAGTTAAAGCCAAATATCGGGATCGATATCGGAACTGAAAAAGCTGGATCGGTGCATCCCTATTTACAACTTTCAGGATTGCTTTGCCGGCCTTTGTGTGAATGCTTACGTTTCGCAAGTTTCATTGTAAATTAATGGAAACGTTTTGCTCCCCGTGTGTCAAGCACATGAATGTTTTTTCAACCTAAAATGCAAATTTTTTTAGCTTTCTTTTTGGTTGCGAGAATGGCACAGTTGTAAAAATAAACAACTTAAACTAACTTTGCAAAAACATTTTCTTGCTTTGAAAAATCAGATAATAAAGAAATTCATTTGGGATTTTGCTGCAAAGTTACATAAGACATGTTGGAGTGATTTACGCTTCTCCACTCAGATGGCATTTATAAAAAACACAAAAAACGTGTTAATATTCAGCTTTTTGATTCTTATGGCATTTATTCAATCTTCTGTATTTGTATTTGACACAGCTACAATCTGCCCAGAAAGTTTTCGCGCTGCAGTGTTGATGAGTACATCCAGTTCTTGCTCCAGGGAGGTGGGAGCTGCCTGTTCAACAAGCCCAACAAGGTGAGGGCCATGTGGGCACGTGGGCAGAGCTGCTGACCGTCAACAGCTCCTAGTCAGACACGAATTCACAGAAATGTATACCACGGGGGCTTCTGTAAAACAATGTAAGCTTCAAACCGATGTATTTATGTGCTTTGTGCAGCTTTTGGACCCCCCGGAGTGTGGGAATGGCTTTGTGGAGCTGGGAGAAGAGTGCGATTGCGGATCTCAAGTCGTGAGTGTTGTAAATGTTTATTGTAATCTGCAGAAGCATCTACTTTGAATCATTTTTGCAGGGTTGGCTTTCTTGTTACCTTTGATTAGGCGATGAGCTCTTGGTCAGCTTGGGCTAAGCAGTAACCCTTTTATATCCAAAACATTATTTAAAAAGGTCAAACAAGATGAGACACATTTGAGATTTGGACATCATTATCATAAGTAAATCACAATACAGTTCAAACCTCAAAGATTTTAATTCACTTTATGTTTTTGCCGTCATTTAAGGCATTGCTTTTGGAACTATGTGTAACTAAATGTGTAATTAACCAGCAACATGACCATTTTCTCCAAGTGTGCACAGTTTTGTGCCAATTTCATCTCACAAGATCTTGTGATGCGAGATTATGTCCCACCCCTACTAATGTATTATACATTATCTCAGTGGTTCTCAACTTGGTGGTCAGGACCCACATGAGAGTTTCGAAATAACATTTTAAAAGGAACAGCAAAGACAGACGCTGCCTCTGTGATGATCTGACTAGCAGAGGTGTGGACCTGAGTCATGCAGGTCATGACTTGGACTTGAGTCAGACTGACGTTAAGTGTCTTCAGTAAGCTAAAACAATTAAAGGGTACTTTTTAATGTATTTAGGAATAAACTATAATATATGTTGATCAGTAATACACATTTTGTGTTTAATAAAACACAAAATCTAAATCTAAAACAGCTTAGAAATAGAAAGAGGTCTCTTTATTTCCTGTGCAAAACTGTAGAACTGATAAGCCCCGCCTCTTCAGTGTAAGATTTTAATGTTACAAGCAGCAGATTTAAATTTGTAATTTGTGTTGTTGTAAAGTGGCGTTGCGATTTATGTGAACCTAACATGCTTTACTATGAACCTAAGTTTTTGAATAATCACATGTAAATGCGGACAAATGGGCGGGGATAGGTGGTAGGTGAGAACAGGGCTTTTCTAAGCACTCAATCATCAGCTGCAGGACAAAACAAGATTACTGCACTTTGAGTGTAAGAATGTCGAAAGAAGGCAGTTTTAACAAGGTTAAAAAGGTAGATAAATGGATTTTACCCAATAGGTCTTCTTTAAAATTATCAATAAAGAAGTGGATTAGCGCCACCATGGCATGCTTAATAGTTTAACATTATAATTATCATAAATCAAAAGCAGGAGTGGTCTTTTCAATGTGCATTAATTGTTAAAGGTACGGTTCTCTATCTCTCTCTCTCTGTCTCTCTCTTTTGCTTTCTTTTTCTTTTTACTTTTTCTTTTTATTTCTTTGTGTAATTACTCTCAAGTGTATATTGGTCTAACATGAATTCTGTCTATGGAGAATGCTCCAACATGGGAAAAAACCCACAAAATTAATGAAAATGTTGCCTGTGGAAATGGTGTTATCCTTGTGATTGGCCGTCAGTAATATGCAGCAGATGGACACGTATGCTTAGGAGTTAAAATATATAGGATTTCCCATTTACTCATTCTGTTTACAAAAAAATATACATGTTCTGCTTTGGCTTTCAGATGTTGCACAAAAACCTTGCGTACAGTCATTTGTATTTTGTTTTAGTTTCTTTTTACGCCTTTTGCTATTCTCTGCCTTTCCAAAGAGATGCTAAAAGTTTATAAATGTGTCAGATATTTAACTGCGAAGGTAAAATTCAACTCCCACTGTTTCTGTGTGTCTCTGCAGGAGTGTGCCCGAAATGGAGGATCATGTTGTAAAAAGTGCACACTCACCCACGATGCCATGTGCAGCAACGGACTCTGTTGCAGCAGTTGTAAGGTAAACGTTAGCACAGCAAAGACTACATACTGTACAATGCTAAAACAAAATCATATCAATGTTTGGACACAAAAACATACATACAATATTTTGTTCTCTAATTTTCAAGTATCCATCCAAAAAGTCCAAATTATAAAATGTTTGATATGCACATAAGGCAAGCTACTGTAAAAAACATACACTACATCCAAATAACAAAATTTTGGATCCAAAAATAACAAAATCCAAATAACAAAATTTATACAATTGCCTTTAGGTCAGTTAATACGCAATAATAATGTGAGCTATCACAACTATGCAGACGATACTCAGATCTATGTGTCATTAACAGCAGGTGAATATGGGCCTGTGGATTCACTCTGTCACTGCATCCAACAGATCAGTGTGTGGATGCAAAACAACTTTCTCCAGCTTAACTCAGACAAGACTGAAGTTATTATCTTTGGCCCACAGAAACAAAGAGAGGTTGTCAGCAGTCACCTTCAGTCTCTCTCTCTGAAACCTTCAAGTCAAGTTAGAAATCTGGGGGTAATAATGGACTCAGACTTGAACTTTAACAGCCACATTAAGTCAATAACATCAGCAGCTTTTACCATCTAAAAAACATTGCCAAAATCAAAAGTATAGTGTCAAAGCCTGACCTGGAGAGGCTTATCCATGCATTTGTCTCCAGTAGGTTAGACTATTGTAACGGCCTGCTCACCGGCCTATCCAAACAGGCTGTAAAACAGCTGCAGTACATCCAGAACGCTGCTGCTCGAGTCCTGACCAGAACCAGGAAGTACGATCACATTAGTCCTGTGCTTAGGTCTTTGCACTGGCTTCCAGTGGCTCAGAGAATAGACTTTAAAACAGCTCTGCTTGTGTTTAAGTCTCTCCATGGACTAGCACCAAAGTACATCTCTGACATGTTAGTGCGTTATGAACCATCTCGCACTCTGAGGACCTCAGGGACCGGCCTCCTGCTGGTGCCCAGAGTCAGGACTAAACATGGAGAATCAGCGTTTCAGTTTTATGCAGCTAAGATCTGGAACAGTCTTCCAGATGATGTAAGACAGGCCTCCACTGTGACAATGTTTAAATCTAGGCTGAAAACATGTCTTTTTATCTGTGCATATGACTGAAATACTTTGTCTGCACTTTTATTTCTTTACTTCTTTTTAAAGTAAATTTTATGCTGATTACTTAATTATTGTTGATGCATTTTCCTGCCTTGTAAAGCACTGTGAATTGCTTTGTGTATGAATTGTGCTATACAAATAAACTTGCCTTGCCTTGCCTTGCCTATACAATGCACAAAACAGAAAGATGCTGTATTACTGAAAAAGTTGGTAAACAGTGTTTATGTGGAGCATTATATATTTTGAATTTTGTAATAAAACCTGCAGCAGTAAGCTCAGCAGCTTCTTTTAAATTGTAAACTCCATTCTTAAAATGCCGCTCTGTTGGACCAAACGTAAAGTGTCGACTTGCAAAAGATCACTCTAACATTTAAAAATCACTCTAGTACAACTTCAAGTGGGGTAACTGGGAAGTGAGGAAAAAATATTTATAAATTCTTTACATTTAAAGGCCCTCTGTACACATTCAAAGAAAAAAAAGCTATTTTTTTCCTGAGAATTTTTTTGTTCTGTCTAGATTTAAAGGAACTATGCAATAATATACCAATAATATCACGTTTGCTTACCAAACTGTACAAAATCCATCTGGTATTGTTGTTAGCTATGTGGGTAACTGCTCGGTGACTCAGAATGCATTAGGTATATGAACAAAACATGTGGACGAAAGTTAGAAGCTTAAAATGTATTATTCCTGAGTTCTGTTTACATTTATAAGAAAGCACAAATCATGTAAAGCATGTTTAATATTGTTCCATTTGTCCAGTAAAATCCATCAAGTTTGCTTGCATTGTGCATTGTGGCTAACTCCATTAGCATATTGACTCACTTCAGTTGTTCAACTTGTGATAAGTGTTTAAAAAACATTGTAGAGAACAACACAAGGCACAGAATCCAGTAGGTTAGCAAAATGATACGCAAAAACTGGAACAAGGTAGTTTATTTCACATCGCCATCAAACAGAAGAAAAGCCAAGAAAACTCAGCAATATCTAACTGACAATATACTGTATATACAGTACTGCTGAGAGCAGACCACAAAGACTGACGAGTGAGAGACACGGCATACTAAAAGTGTTTGTTGACGTATTTAAGCAAGTAAAAAAAATACTAAATCTACTTTGTTGTTGTTGTAAAGTGAGTAAGTGCCTTTGTTTCTTTGAACAGTTCAAGAAGGTAGTTTATGTAGCTTGATTAATATAAAACTGTACCTTTCCAGTACGAGCTGAGAGGCGTTGTGTGTCGAGATGCTGTGAATGACTGTGACATCCCTGAAACTTGCACCGGAGACTCCAGTCAGGTAACGTGCACTTCACTAAAAAGAACTAAACAAAGAAAACAGATTATTCACACAAGTTGTTTTGCTTTTACAGTGTCCTCATAATGTCCACAAGCTCGACGGCTACACATGTGACAGCACTCAGGTAAAAGCATGTGTATGTGGAGTGACTTTTAAACAGTTACTGTGTTTATTCACATTATCGTTTCTGTTTTTAGGGTCGATGTTACGGTGGACGATGTCGGACTCGAGACGGTCAGTGCAAAGGACTCTGGGGATACAGTAAGTTTGTCATATTATCGTATTCATTTAATCCTGTATTTTACCAGAAGTTATAAGTATAACAAAATGTATCTAATATTGTGAATTGAGTAAATCATTTATAAAAAAGACCTCCGTGAAGTTGGTCCCCCATCAAACGCACATCTACACAAACATATGTCAATTGTTTGTGCTGTGAAAAGTTTCATTTATGCTGCTTTAGTTTTTGCGATATTAACAGTTCTTTTATAGTTCATTCTGGAGCAATGCAACTTCTCGAGAAGCTTAAAAAAGCTGCAAAACCGTCTAAAGTAGCATCAATCATTTGTGCTTCGTTTGTGCTGGCTTCTGTTGCTTTAGTTTTTTAAATATTAGCAATTTTTACTGATTTCCTTTTACTGCTGCTAACAGCTGGCCGGAAATGACGTCATACATTTGTCGCAAACAAAAAGTGATATTTGTATTTTTTAAATATGTTACTAAAAAAAGAAAATATGCCCAGCACAAAACAGCCAAACAAGCACAAATGACTGACGCCATTTTTGGCTGTTTTGGGGCTTGTTTTAAGCTTTCTCAAAATCTCAAAACAGTACAAACAAACTTTTTCCAGCACAAACTGTTGACAAAGTTTTTGTGTAGATGTGATGAGGGGGCCAACTTCACGAGGTTATATACAGTCAGGTCATATCACGCAACAATAGAATTTTTGACTGACCTAATATGAAATCAATGGAGATTTTAAAATGCTAAATATCAAAAATAGAGTTACCTAAAACACATGAGGGCTATGGTAAATGTATTGCAATAGAAACTGAGCAAAAAGATTTTGCTTTACTTTCATGGCGACTGTTGTCTTTTATTAATGTTTTATCTCAAGCTCTATAAAAAATGCTGTTCTCTTTATTTTGCCCCGCCAACTTTTTTGGTAGTGCAATTCCTGTTTAGCTCTGTTAGGGTAGATAACATGTTAGCTTGTCTGTCTTTGACGCAATCTCAAACAGATATAGCAACAGTTTAAATAAACCTAAATAAACCGAATGTACATTACTATGAAAAGTGGGCGGGAAAGAATAAAATGGCTGATTAAACGTTAAAAAGGCATAAACTGCTGTTGTAAACTTTTAAATAAAGTTTTTAGGTTAATAATTCTCTACCTTTGTAACTCATTTTACAAACATTTGACTTTTGTCTGGTTAATACAGCCTCAACTAATACATTCATAAACTAATCTGAAATAACACTGTTCGATTAGTGTTATTAGGAGACTACAAAAAGACTCTAAGAACACACACAAGAGAAAATCTTACAGCTAATGTACATTTCAAAGGTGTTTTTTTTTTTTCTCCTGTTGAAATGTAATTGAACCCTTTAATACTGTTACTTCAGTATTTGTCAAACTATGGTACACAATCTCTTCTGCAATTTTCTACGTTTCTTTTAAAATATTTTATTTACATTTTTAGATTAGTCAATGCCGGTGGTTTTAAACTTAAGTTACTTCTTAATAATATTTACCCAAATAGTACAAAGACATTAAAGTTTTGTCTTTGCAGTGTCATTTCGTACCAAAGTTTAAGTCTATGCCATTTCCTATTGCTACTAGGTTCACAAAACTGTACAAACTCTTGCAAATAGTCACATGGAAAGAATGTCATGAGGCAAATGTTACCTTTTGCAAGAATTGAGGACAACCTCTTTAAGTCACATTTATGTTTTATTTTTAGGCTCTGCAGACAGGTTTTGTTACGAGAAGCTAAATGCAGAGGGAACAGAGAAAGGCAACTGTGGCTCAAACCCCGATGGACAGGGCTGGCTCCAGTGCAACAAACCGTGAGTTAAAAAAGCTAATTATGTCTTTCAAGCTTTTGCCTGATTCATGTACTTAAGTTATCTCATTTATGTCTTTGTAGGGATGTTTTATGTGGCTTTTTATTCTGTGCCAATGTGACCACGAATCCAAAGTTTGGCGATTTGAGCGGAGAGTTGACCAGCTTCACCCTTTACCACCAGAACAAGTACTTGGACTGTCGGTGAGTAAATCCATAACAACTAAAATGTTTATCTATCGCAATATCGCCACATTCTTGGTAGCACTGAAATAATAATGTAATGTCAAAAAAAGCGACATTTTACTGTTAAAGTAATACTGATAGTTATAGATGTCTGACTAAAATGTAATATTCCTTTCTGTGTGTCCTGTTCAGAGGAGGCCACGTTCTGCTGGAGGACGGCTCAGACTTGGGCTATGTGGAGGACGGCACCCCCTGTGGGCCAAATGATGTGTCTGGAGCGACGCTGCCTCCCGGTGGTCACCTTTAACCTCAGCACCTGCCCCGGCTCCAACTTCGGACGCATCTGCTCAGACCATGGGGTAACAACACTGTTATTATATTAATAGACCACTGCTACCTATTTGGTTGAAATGGTCAGTGATGCTTTATTCCACCCAATCCCTCAAAAGTGATAAATATGTAGCTGATGGCTAAAGGTTGACACAAACTCCACTGACAATTACTGCTAGCTGTTTAGGTAATTTGTTAGTATGCTGTTACAACCCTGGATTTTTTTCTATATATGAAGACACAGTGTTTGACAGTCCCCTACAAATTTTCTTTCTTTCTTGTCTTTCTTTCTTACTTGCCTTTCTTTCCTGCCTTTCTTGTTTCTGGCCTTTCTTTCTTTCTGCTTTTCTTTTTCTCTGCCTTTCTTTTTCTCTGCCTTTCTTGTTTCTGCCTTTCTTTCTTTCTTTCTTTCTGCCTTTCTCTTTTTTTCTTTTTTTTCTTTTTTCTTTCTTTTTTTGCTTTTTTTTTTTTTTTTTATAATTAGAATAGAATATGCATTTGTCTTTAATCTGTGTTGTTTTAGACCAGCAAGTACATTTCAATAATTAATTTAAAATTTCTGCCAAATACTTTCTTGTGGGGCCCCAGCCCTCTTCACCCCCCCTAAACTGACCTCTCCTCTGCCTCTGTTCCCTCTCCTGCGCTCACTAAACGTAGCTCATCGTGAGCTGCATCCTCGCACTACAGTTTGAGGAAATACAGTAGTCTATAACTTTTGTCAGGACAAATAAACTAGATTCATATTTTGTGTTTCCCTCTTAAAAAATCTAATTATAAAGTGGAAAAATATGTCGGATTTTGCTGCTGTTTCTCTTTGTAATTGACCCAATGTGTGTCCTATTGACGTGTAATAAAGATTGGCTTAGAGTTTATGAATTGTAGAACATGTTCCTGTTATATCTGCAACAGTTGTTTATAATCAGACTCACTTATGATGTCACAAATATAAACTAGAAATGTCGTAGGCCACTGCAGTGAGGTACACAGACAGTTTTTGATTATTTCGACCTGAAAGCTGCAAAATTCTAACAAAACGCATATTCTGTACTACAGCAAACACAAAGTTGACTAGTGCTTAGATACACCTAAAGTTGTGAGACAAAACTATCGTAATTTTGCATCCATCTCATCTGACTGGCTGCAATCAATTTTGTTATTCATAAATAATCCCTACATCTTCCACTTTAGACCTGCAGCAACGAGGTGAAGTGCATCTGCGACCGAGACTACACAGGAAAGGACTGCAGTGTTTTCGACCCAATCCCGGAACCCACTGTCCCGACGGGGCCCGAGAAGAAAGGTTCATAAAACACCCCAAAAATAACTCTTTCTCTCATTCCTTTTGCCTCTCCTGTCCCGCTCATCGTCCCTGCCGTCACCTCTGTAGCTTCTCTATGTTTCGCTGTAAGGTGCACAGTTAATACACAATTAGTTAGATCATTTTCAGACACTGTGTTTATTCTTGTGGAGTTTTTTTAATGTCCAGTGAATGTGTGGGTGCCAATGTGACTGTGACAGGATCAGCCATAACATTAAGATCATCTATCTGATCATATTGTAGAATCTGAGAAGGTAACAATGGGTTATGTTAGTTAGTTACAATGAAGGAAGCTAAAAATGTATAGAAAATGTATGAGGCTGTGTTCAGTATTGACTAAATAGATGCCTCTATATGTATCAAATTAGGGATTGACCGATACTGATACCAGTATCAGTTGATGTTTGCACATCAGTGTCGACCAATATTAAGGTTCTCTGTTGTCTGTGTGACATGTTTCACTTCACATTTGTCCTCAAAGCATCAAAAAATGTTACTTTGAACAGACTAAAGTGAATTTAGGCTAAAAAGCGGCTGCATATTTACATCATAATGTCACAGAATATTTTATGTCCCAGATAATTTTTTTTTTTTTTTAACTAATGAGAAAAGTAAGTCTGTGATCCTGTGAGCTATGCTATAGATTGAAAATGCGTCAGCTACTGGCCACAGCAGGAGGCCAATTATCGGATAACGGTATCGACTGAAAAAAATCTATTTTCACCCATTTCTGGAAAAATGTAATATAACCTGAGTTTGCATTATTAATCTTAAAGATTATCAATGTAATTTCAGGTTCTATTACATTACTGGAACATGAGTTACAGAATAAAACGTTTTGCTGATAGTTCAACTGCCTGTTTATCAATATATAAAAAAAATACAATAGGGTTAGTATAAAATAAAATTAATATAAATAATGCATTTTAGGCCCAGAAAGTCTGTCAGCCACTTGTCTTTGGAAAACGTTGTTTTGCGTTGAATGTTTCACCATAAAGCATTAAACTGAATTATCTGTATGTCAGTTTTATGCTGGTTTGTGGAGCTCTCAAGGCAAAGCAATGACATATCCATTTTAAAATCTACACTGTGCTACTTTGGGGGAAAAAATAGATAAATGTTGATACCATTCATGTATTGATAGAGTCAGACAAGCAGCGACATTACTCAGTATTTACAATAACAAGACATGATACTGTTTATAAATGTATTTTTTAAATTTTTCCTCTTAATGTTATGGCTGTTCAGTGTCTGTTTCTGTCTGTGTCAGTGTGGTGGAAGTGATCACCAACAAAGAAACAACAATATTACCCTCAGTTTAAGGCTGTTCTATAGAAAAAGTTATAAAAATGGTACATTTCCTGTGTAGAAATTATTAATATGGTTTTATATTTTAAGTTTTTGAACACAGACTACAGATATTTTAGTTATCAAACATACCTTGGTGTGTGGGTATGTGTTTTTGTCAACTGCTTCAAAATTTGTCAAGGTCCAAGCCAATTATCGTACTTTGCAAATAACTTGATCACAATTAAAACACTGTTTCCACGCTATATCTGTATCTACTACAACTACAATTGCGTTTTTGATAAAGTTACAATAAATAATGTGTCTAAAAGTTCATCAGAGTCATTTTACATAACACTGAATCTTTAAAATATCTTATTTTGCGTTCTCATCTCTCCGCCTGCACCTCTGCTCTGTCTTGTAGATTCTCTCTCTCTCTCTCTCCCTCCCTCCTCTCTATCTCTTTCTCTGTCCTCTTTGTGGTTTTGCGTTCTGTCTTGACGCTGTCCCGACGTGAGTTTTCAGTGGTGTTGTTTTGTTTCTTGCCCCTCCCTCCTTTATACCTCCTCCTTCCTTTGTGCAGGTCCCAGTGGCACCAATATCATAATAGGGTCCATCGCAGGTGCAATTCTCCTGGCAGCTATAGTCCTAGGGGGAACAGGCTGGGGATTTAAGTAAGCGCTCTGGCATGCCTCTAACTGTGTGTCTGCTTCTACTTGATACGAGACACCCTGCCCCTCCCGCACTCGCACCCCCTTTTTTTGGACATGGGGAAGGGTATTTCTCGAGACATGCTACTGCTTGGACTGGCCTTTTTAACTCCATCACACTTTGCTTTTTGTCAATCAACTTACCTTAGATTCATCCTGCATCTTGCCTTCACTTTCATAGTAACAAACGGGTAAAAATAAGCTAAAACACGCCAGGAATCACTCACATAGCTTAACTTCTCCCAACTCGAAATGCATTGGATTAGAAATGACGATTGCTAGCACCCTAATGGTAAATCAGTGCCTTGCCTTTGGTGCTATTTTAGCCTGCATTGTCCCATAAACCTCCCCTGCATGCTTGCTATAGTCACTCCTTATTCTCTGACCTAAAAGGACGGACATATATATAGGAAATTAAACTTAAATTAAATTGCAACATGTCATATTAAGTTGCTTGTCCTTTTAGGAGCAGGAATAAGTGTGTGTGCGATGCATGTGTGCATGAGCTGTTAGTCCAACACTGAACTCAATGGATTTCTGGCTGAATAGTGTATAAATGTAACGTAATATGCAAAAGATGCGGTAAGACTTGGTGATATTGAGACTGCTGATGCATGTGTTGAAGATCTTAAAGCTAAAACTGGGGAAATCAGAAAATAACAATAGCCTAAAGAAACATAGACACTTTGTCAATCTCAGTAAAAACAAGGTAAAGCTTTAATATGGAGCTGCAGACTCACAGTTGTCCTTAGATGAAAATACTGCACTCGATTCTACATTGTATGTATCGGCCAGTATTAAAATAAGGCAATATTTGGTTCTTGTGGGTTTTAGTTCATTTTCAGTTAGACCAGACCAGACTCATAAAGTTTAAAATAATAATTGCGGAGCAAATAGGCTAAAATATGCATAAATACAAGATATATGTTAGGTTTAAAAAATTTGATTTAGTCTTCATTCTGTAGCTCGGGAGCTACCTTTAGCTCTCCACCACCTTCCAAGAAGCTCATCAAGGGGTCTCAGAAGTCTGCATTTTACAATGAATAACTCAAATTTAGCTCCACATGCCTGTTACTATAATAAATCTAAATTTCAGAAGCTTAAATACTTTTAGAGGGATTATCGGTCAACGTCACTTTCCGCTTTACTGTACATGTTCCATGCAGAAAGAGACGCTGTTCGTCTAGCTAGCTTTGATTAAAACAACAAAACAGGAATGAAAACTAGCTGTTTTGATCATGTATGAGCCGGTCTAACAGATGTCTGTCTCCTGAAGCTTAGGACATTATTTTTCTCATTTGACGTTTTTTTTTTTCAGTCACCTAAATGTTACATTTAAGGTTTGCAGGGTCAAATTTCATTCACAAATGTTGAATTAGCAGCATAACCTTTGTTTTTGCACAGTGATAAACTGTTGTAGTTAGCTGACAACAGCCCTGGCTCGAGTTATTGCTCCAGTTTGGTAAATTAGCGGCAGCTCTTTCTGCATACCAGGTTAGCATGCATTGCCCGTGTTGATAAATGGATAAGAGTTTGTTTTATTAGCATAAAATTGTAACCCACCTAAAGCTTGTTATTGCCTCTATATCGGTTCAGACCGTAAACCATAATTAGCTCTTTGTCTTAGGCCCTGTCCCAATACTCACACTACACACTACACACTTCACTGAAGTGTGCATTTCTGAAAGTGCGCCAAGTGTGCACTTGCACAAGTGTGCAGGACAGGTAAATGGGACAGTCCACACTTCACTTGATGTGATCAAGTCAAACAGCTGTGTTATTAAACTGCTGCCACAGCTCATTTTAGTTTGGATCATTTACTGATTTTGCCTAAAACAAATAAGAGCAGTGCTGTGGATGCCAGTGGATTTATGCTTTGTTATTTTGTTAATATTATATTTTTGTTTTACATATATTACATTCATACAGACATATTTTGAGCTGTATTAATAACCAAAATTCATTTGATCGTATTTACTTTGATTTCTGGATATTATTTAATGTTTGTTATATTTTACGTTACTGTCACTTTAAGAGAGAGAGAGCTTGCGCTCTGATGGTCAAACGAACTTTTTTATTTTATTTATTTTTCATTAATAATACATCATACTGTGTACAATTTGATATTTACTAAACAAAATTACAACTGTACAATTATTACACGACCTAAATAAAATCAAACTAACTGACATCGTCATTTTGTAAACGCAGCAAAGAACTCTGGGTAATGCACTTCAGCCAAGTCCGCTTCCATGCGGACTTGGCTGAAGTGCAGATAAAGTGCGTGAAGTGGGCGGGGCTAAAGGCCGTTTGTGACAATTGGGACACACTACGCACTCCCACCCCACAGCGAGAACGCGCTTCTGAGGGCCACAAGGGTGGAAGGGTGGATATTGGGACAGGGCCTTAAAGTGAAGCTCACCCCCTAAACTCCACCCACAAACACATTTCAAACACAGCAAACTCATGGAAAAGCACTGGGAGAAGGGCAAAGAGGGCTCAGAGAGGAGAGCAGCAGTGTGATTGGATTGACAGCAGGTGTCTGCAATTAGTGCTTCATTTGAGTGGAAAATACACGCTGAGGTCACAGAGAACCTGGAGCTGACATGAGAGACACAGACAGTTTGTGACTATTTTGACCTGAAATCTGCTAATTTGATCAGTTTGCACTAAAAGTGCCAAAAAATGACTCAGAACAGTAGACAATGCTATTTAAACACCATATACATAGTTTAACAACCAAAAAAAACTTATTTTAGGGTTTAGCTTCTCTTTAAGAAAAGACAGATTAAAGCAGCTTTTCAGGTGTAAAAGGTCTGAGACCCCTGTTCTAAAAGAATGGGCCTAACATTCAGCGCATATAGACAGTGTGGGCTGAATGTTAGACCAATTTCATTTGAAATTAAGATGGTTTGTTCAAATGTTTATTTTAAAATCAAAATATCAGTGTCAAGTCAACAAAGATTATTGGCTACCACATGAGGTTAAATGTTATACATTGATTGTACCGCCATTTCAACTTTCTCCAGAAGTCGCTTTCAGATGTGTAAGACTAAAGAGATGGGTTTTACCCTGAAACTGCCTTCCTTTGTTTATACTCACTTTCTAAAACTGTCGAAATGACTCTCATTGTAAACGTTTTTACTTTGAAACACACTGGACTGATGTGATTCTGCAGATTTATATGAAAAAGAATGGATGACATTGCAGAAGTTGATTTTTTTATCTGTACAAAGTTTTAATCCAGTTGAACAAAAAGGCGATAAGGAGAGCCACCGGAGAACCAACAAATCAAAAGAAGATTAGCACCTGAGTGTAGCTCCTGGTCTGCAGCTTCACTTTATGAAAGTGCAGTTTGAGGCGACGTCTAGTGGACAATGTTGGAAATGCACAGCACTAGAGTTCTACAATGAAGGTCCTTTGCACTTGATATGATTTTGTTGAAGTTTTAACAGACCCTTAACACTGTCTTTTCTCCACTTCCTGTTTTCTTTGGGACGCAGGAACATTCGACGAGGAAGGTATGAAGTCTTTAGTTTTACTGAAACAAAAAATGCAGCCCTAAAGGGTCCGTCTAAAGCTACATACATCTTCAGATTGGCAGATGATTCAATTTAAGCACTATACACAATTTTTGCGTTATTAAAAACATAATTTTAAACTTCATACTGTACATCAGTTCACGTTTTTCTTACCTAACTAATGCATTCTGAGCATTACAATTATTCAACACAATGTATTTTAAGCTTTTTTTGTACAACTTTAGAGGTTGTGCCATGTCGATATACTAAGAGGAGTTAGCCATAATGTTAACACAACAAGAATAAAAAACTACTTCCTGGATTTTAGTGAACAAAGGGTGCAATATTAGTCTTATAAAGTACTCAGTAAATAATTGTTTTACTTCAGTAGATACCTCAACAATATAGTTGTGCTGAGGGAAGCCAAATTCTAAAGTATTTTCTTAAAAAGGAATTGGGGATAGTGCCTTTAAGTGTTTCTATTATAGTATTCTTCCTCACTTCTATCTAGTTTTGCTTTCCTTCATCTAAAACTATGACATCATTTCCCCTCTGTTCTTCTCAGGTCGGGTGGTGGATAAACATCTCGTCTCTCTGCGTGTCTTTGCGTCCTGTCTGTTCCTGTCTTCCTCCTCTCACTGTGTCAAATCCACGTCTGGAGAAAAAAAACAACGAAACAGGGGAACAACCAAGTCTTCCACCCGTGTCCCGAACTCTGCTCCAGATCCGCCTCTTCCACTGCCCCGCCTGTGTCCCCGTGTCCTCCTCCACCTCCTCCTCCTCTTATCTGTGGTCTTCTCCAAACCAGCCAAAATCATGAGGGTGGTGTCTTCTGATCGTGGAGCGAGAAGGTGCGGCGCCGCTTCCTGGTGATGGCGTCGCACGATGTCTTCCTCAGTCCAGTGGCTTTTTTTAAGAAAACGAATGTGCTTCAATGTGTGCCATTCTGTGTCGGTACCAAGACAAGGAGATTCAGTCTTTATCAGAGAGGAGGGTTTCATTTTGAGAGCTGTTTTAGTGCTGATGTGGGTTAAGGGTGAGTTATTACTTCAAATGTATATAACTGAGAAAGACAGAAAATTGTAAGTATTAATGTTGTTGAGAGTTAAAGCTGGGGTACCTGATTTTCAAATTGCAAACATAGTTAATTCTTCCGAGCTCTCTCAAATCTGGTTAATATCTATAAGTATTAATTGTTTTTATTGTAATTATGGCTTGAATGCATCTTTTTACAAACAGGAAAGTGAAACTGAAATGGACCACCCAAGCACAGCCAATCAGAGCGCTTCTTCAAGAATAATACTTTATTATTTGATTCAGACGGTCTACAACAGTTTGATTTTGGCACAAAGTGTTGTATTTGCAATATACTGTTTGGTGAAAAAATACAGTATAATAATTGTATACATTTACAACAAAAAAAACAGGTGACCCAGCTTTAATTGTCTACACAATAACATGTTTTGTTTTGATAATATAATGATCATAATTATTACAGTAGAGCCAAAAAAACCCCACCTTCTTATTATTTTATTTATTTTAAGCTGATACCAAAAATATTTCATATTTGGCCTTTGTGACTTAGAAGTATAATGCTTTTTAAAGAAACACAAACTAATATTGTAATGTTTTATGTTAAAATAGTCTTATATTAACTAATTAATAGATTATAGTTTATCGAGCTTGGATCGTTCAAAAATTTTAAGAAAGATTTTTAAAAATAATAATAAAATCAGTATTAAATTTTGTTTTGATTTTAAGCTTAATTTTCGTAGGGTCACCATTTGTGATTATTTTAACAGTGATTATGTGTCTAGTAAATTACTCCGAAATCTATTATGTTATTATAGTATATAGTGTATACTTATTTGTTAGAGATTTCTTTGCGTGTGAATTTGCATAGTCAGGCTAACAATTGTAATTATTCACATTATTCTGCCCCTCCCACTTTTCTTGGTAGCGCACTTCCCGTTTTGCTCTGTCACGGTTACTAACATGCATCTGTCTTGTAGGGTGATCTCAAATAGATATAACTACTAAATAAAATAGATGTTTATGTCTGTTATTTAAGCTAACTGCAGCTAAACTGGAAGTCTGCTGCCAAGAAAAGTGGGCGGTCCAGAATAAGGTGAATAGTCCAAGGCTGAGGGTCCAATTGGGGCCATAGAAAAGTTAAAATGAACTTAAAAAACTTAAAATGAGCAAATTTATCATAGGTAAAAATAACCCTCACCCAGTTATAGCATTTTAACCTCAGGGCTAAGAACAAATGACTGAGTTCTGCATTTGAACCCCAGGCCAGAGTTTGGACATGACTGGTCTAATATCAAAGTTAGTCAAAGAATCATAGCTGTTTTTTTCAGGATACTTATACTTCAAAACACAAATTAAGGACAGGTAGAATCAACAACTAGTGGACAAAACGCTCTCACAATGAAACAATTCTCTCCAAAACTAAAGATTTCTCTTCTGCGGTACCTCCTTTATTCGTCACAAATGGACCATTTGAAAAGAACATATCAACTCGGACCAATTCAAGGACAAGTCTTTCCATGCCTGCACAAACATTTGGCTTTGAACAAAAAACTAAAAGAAACCCGCTGATGGGAGTGAAGAGTTTACTAATCTTTTTTAAGAAACGGACCTGGATTCTTTAAAAAGCCAGGCGTCGACTTGGTGCAAAACGGACAATGAGTTTAGTTAAAACTTTAGATTAACACTTTTTTTTGTTTTTCCAAAGAAGGACAGAAAAAAAAAAAGCCAGTTTCTATGTGATTGTTTCGCCCATTGTTACTCGTTATCTGAACTTGAAGCATCTTGCCTGCCACACCACAAGATTTCAGGTACGAAGGTAAAAAAAAAAAACAGAAAAATGGCTTGCGTTTTTCACCAAACTTCAAATCAACGACGACCGCAACTTAGTGTTTTATAGCCACAGACTGACCAACATTCAAGCGCCACAGCGGCCGGTTTGAACACTGTGGAAAAGTTATTCTCACTTCAGCTCAGTTCAAAGAGAGTTTAAGCACAAAGTCAGATATTACAAGCATGTTTTCTTACTGCAATTACAACCAAAATTCACCTCTAAAATTAGGAAACTTAAACATTTCCCAGTCCCCATTTGGTCCATGTTCATACAGAGAATGTGCTATTGACAGAGGCCACATTGTGAAGATTTAAAATTATTATTTAGCTCCTATTTTGTGCTTTCTAATCAAACCAGAATCATTTTGGTAACTCAAGTACAGCTCTTTCTTTGTTGGAAATGTTTATTAACTTGACAGGATAAATTACTTTGGCATAGAACAGTATGATACAATGCAATTCTCATTTTAGCTGTGACTAAAAATAAAAAAAACTGAATTGTTATTGTTTCTGAGCATTTAGCTTCATGTGCAGTTTTAAAGTACGGCTGCAAATTAATCCACCGGCCCCCAACCTTTTTTCTTGTAAGAAACTGTACTGTCACATTTTTTTTCCGGGGATTGATTGAGCTAACCTATTTTGTAGCTCATGTTGCTTGAATTTGATGTTTATTGGGTTAAGAGGTGCTTTATTTCATAGTAAGGCACAAGGAAGTAGTGACAGAATATAAAATACATTTTAAAAGATCCTCTGGGGCCCGGTAGCAGATGGCCTGGAGCCCAGACCAGTAGTTAATAAATTATATATAATATATCACAACTAATCAACTAATTAAATATTTGTCAACTATTTTTGTAACAATGAAATTTAACTGGTCTTTACATAGGCTTTAAAACCATGAGTTGGGGAAAAACTCAGATTGAACAGCAGTGACAATGATGAGCAATGAAAATTTAGTAAAAAAAAAAAAAAAATTCTTCTGTATTAGTTTGACTGTAAATTAACAGCCTCAGAACGTTCTCAAGCAATGTTACCCCAACTTAAACTGCAAAAATTGTGTATTTAAGCGACTTTGCATTCAAAGCAACTACTCATTTAGCAAATTATTGTTGTTAGCTGCAGCCCTAGTTTAAAGTGCACAGCAGGAGTGCTCGACATACTTGTGATTTTCCAACCTCCTTGATTAGATTGATTCGATTATTTTCATAGTGGACAGTGCAATTTATTAAAAGGCAAGACAAAACATGAGTAAAAAAGCCAAAATCAGCCAAAAGACTACTTTTTAGCTTTAGTTTCCTGACCAAGGTGTAAAAAGGCATCTAAAACATTAAAAAGTTCGACACAAATTAAAAATACAATATTCACATACAGAGCATACAATTTAGTGCAAGGTGCTGCTAGTTTTTAGAGTTGACAGGTGTATGTATTATTTTATAAGTAGTTTCAGGTAAAAAGTTACTCCTCTCACAGATCTGGCTGACTGACTAAAGCTGCTCTTCCTCAGGGGAATTAAACATTTAAATAGAATCCGATAAAACATTAAAAAAATAAAATAAAATTCTACATTATGTTCTAGAGTTGAAGTCAGTTCGGCCCTCTTTGAGCTACTTCAAACTGAGTGGTTCCTCTGACTAAACGGGGACTTGGAATTATAGGCTCTTAGTTTTTGGTACTTTTATGTGTGAATATGCCTTTTAAGGACTGTGAACTACCATCACAAGTTAATTAAACACATCTTGAATGATCAGGAGTAGCAGATTGGACAACATTGCAATGTCACATATGATATGATGTCAGCAATTTGACATTTATCCTGTTTTCTGTACAAATCTCTTCACATAGATTTAACTTTTCCACAGTTTTCTGATCGGCTGTTGTGCGCCACATTCCACACAACGTCTGTGTCTGGTCACCTTAAAGCAGGCCAAATGTTTGTATTCACTTTGGCTTTGTCTGAATGTGTCACTATTGAATGAATGTACGAGAAGAGCGGATGTGCGATTTTTAACGAGACGATTGTATGAAGGTCATTTTGTGTCTTTAATATCTTGAGAATGTATTTTGTTTTGTTACATGCACTTTGAATGAGTATTTTGGATTGATTTTTATAACCTAAATGTCAGCTATAAATGTGGTCCAGCGCTTCTAATGTTACAAGGTTTTTATTTTATATTAATTCAACAACAGTGAGGTTGCATCAAATTTGGCTTATAACAAAGGGGAGTTGAAGTTGACTGAAATCTCTTTTTTCTTTACCTAGCCAGTCAAATTAGTAAACTAGATTTGTGAATTCAAAACTCGAGAGAATCCTTGGGCCCCATCAGCTGATTGGTTTGCAATTCGAACCACTGGTTTATTGCAGCGGGGCGGGTTGAGGGTGTAGTTAGCAAGATGGAAGCAGGTAGTGCCTGAATCAAATAAAACAAAGATGGCACACTGCAAAATTTGAATTTCATGACCAGTTAAAGTAGCTTGATTTTTAGGTTTAAACCTAATTTCAAGCATTTTGACTAATTTAACCTTGATTTATTGTAGGAACATAGATTATTTTCCTTGTTTCAAAGTGTTTCAAACTGGTTTCAATACATTGCTTATTTCAAGTCAAATTGTTTGCCAATGGGTTAGAAAACTGTTCTTATGCCATTGGCAAATTTTTATTGTTTTTTTTTTAACCAAATTGTCCTATAACCAGTTAAAATGTTTTGAAACCAGTGAAATAATCTACATTACATAAGAGATTAATCATATCCAGTTAAACAGCTCAATCTGGATGAAATTTTGATTCCAAGTCATTTTAAGCAAGTCTAGATTTATAGTTTTTGCACTGCAGCTCTGTGGATGTTTCTGCTGCTATTGATTTTTATTTCCTTTATGAAAAAGAGCAGAGGTTTTAATGTGTGACACTTGTTTTATCTCTCGATTACAATTTGTTATTGTGATTGGCTAAGCACAAACTAAGATACACGGGCACACCCAATCAGCTCGAACCTTTCCAAACTCTTTCACTGGGGGAGGTTCCAGAAGGATAATGTGGAACAACTCAAATCAGAGTTCAACACACGTCCATCATTTCCCTGTTATTCAATGATATTTTACATTGCAATAGATTTGCAGCTAATAGTTGAGGTCTAAGTATAGTCAAGCATAATTTAATCATAAACATTATTTTATTATATAGTCAACATGTAAGAAAACAGCAACAGCAAAATAAAACAATAATTCTGATCCATCAGTCAGATATCTATTATCTGTTTTATCTTTGTCTGTAACTTAAATGGAAAATAACTGGAAAATGTACTTACGAAATCAAATGGCTGTCACTTTAAGCTGCATTGATATCCATTTTTCAATAGCCTCACTCTTACTCCTATTGTAACTCCAACATTCAAATGTCCACTTAGTATAGAGGTTATGCAAAGACTATTTCTTTATTTGAATATTAGTTTTGCAAGAATATAACACAACATCGGATAAAATATTTTTCTTAGCATTTTAGGCAAACATTTTTTTCTCTTGGGTGTTTATTTAGCAGAAATCATATTAAAAAAGCTTTTCTGTTGTCACAGCAACAGTTGGAGATTTAGGACATTTTTATTCTCGCACGTTAATCACTCATCAAACGTACTAAAATATCTTAATTAAGGATAAAAATGTAATGACTGTGTGACCCTAAAGTGTTCCTGTTCTTTATCTGCTTTTCTGCCACTGTTTACCTGATTCTCTCTTTTTACACGTCACTACAAACTCACATTCAGCAGTGTTTGTAGTGTTCTGCTTTTTCCTTTTAGCACATTTTGAGCACTTACAGGAATAATTGTTATCTGTCCTCGTTGACTCTCATTCATTTCCCACTCACTGCTGACTTTTAGAACGCTACTGGTGTTAAGACACAAAATGACCTCCATAGATTGCCTGATTGTTTACATCGTTGCTTAAAAATACCTTAACATTCCTCCTATCGCCGTCAGATAGGTGGTTTTTTACCTCTAGATACCATCTTTGTACGAATCCGCCTGTGCTGCAGCCTTGGCACCAACGGCAGCACAATAATAAAAAAAAAAATCTTCTCTTTTCTTTTTTTTTTTTTTATGTAACAAGCACTAGCCAACTGTATGCACATCATTTTGTAAATACGTGCAAGATATATTGAATGATTACCGCACTGTTTAAAAAATTATTTAGAGAAAGAAAAGGCGTTTTTCAGCATAGCTCTTACCACTTTTTGCATCCAGAAATCACCGCTTATCATGCATTTCACAGCTAGTTAAAAGATTAAAAAGTATATATATTATTTTGTAAATTTGTTGATAGCCCTAACGAATGCCAGAGACTTTATAAAGATTCCCAATGTAAAGAGATTAATAAATAAATAAAAACTAAAGAGGTACTATGTGTGAATGGTGATTCAAATGGGATTTTGCACTATGAGGATGCACTATTATTGTTCTTATGAGGAAATGTACAAAGTTGGTATCAAATACAGCCAGTTTGATGATCATTTTGACTTAAAAAAATAATAATAAAAGAAAACTAAATGAGATGCATCCCAACTGGTATTTTTAGACACTGCGTTTTGAAAACAGGTTAAAAAAAAAGAATGGACTAAAGGCTTGTAGTTGGTTTCTGACAAAGGCAAAATAAAATATTAAAATATGAAACCATGTTCTTGTCTAAGTGTCTTTCTGTCTGTTTTAAACATATTTGACAAGCCTGGTTAACATTTATTAAAGCAGAGCTATCGTGTAACTTTTGAAGCTTTAGTGCATTTAAAACAAATAACAGCCTTAGTAAAATGTAAAAAAATCATGAATAAAGACCTAACTAATAATGAACAAATGACTGATTAATGGCTTGTGGTTGCTACGTAGATACCAAGCTTTTCATTTTTTTTAAATTTACTTTAATATGCTTTATTATGCTTAGTTCTTACAATGTGTTCCTGACATTTCATTTCTCTTTTAGTACAGTGCTTTTACAACTACTATATTTGACAGTAATGTTTCAGTGACAAAATCTGTATTTTGACAATTTGCAGGTTTGCCGGTCGTCTCAAGTCAAGTTTACTCTAATGGCTTTTAGACATAAAAAAAAAAAAAGTTTCAAAAAATACGATTTAACCGCAACAGTTATAATGGGAACATATAACATTGTAATTTTTGTGTGGCAAATTATCAACTGATTTACCGCAAGGTAAGTAATCTAACAGTATTCTTCAGATTATTTTCTATTTGACTAAAAATGTAGTCTCAAGCGCACTTTAAGGATTTTAGTACTGCGTAATTTGTGGTAATTTCACTGTTAAACAATTCTTTTTCAGACCTCACAGATGCTGCTTAATTGACTCCTTGCGATACTACTGCAGACCTTTTTTCTTTTGCTGTCACTATATTAGATCAGATTTGGACTATTTTTTAATCCAGAGGACCTCAAAGTGGACCCAGAGATCCCTGGGGGTCATAAGTTGTATAATTTGTTATAGTGAACATATGGCAATTTTTATGATTAAAACAACCACACAACTTTAACTGACCTTTATTTAACCAGGGAAGTCCACTGAGATTCAGAATCTCTTTTGCAGAGGAGTCCTGGGGGAGGCGAGGCATTAATGGATATGTTTTTAGTGCAGGGGAAACTGTAAGTACCCAGATGAAACTTAAGCAGACACGGTGAGAGCATGCAAACTCTGCATAGAAAGGCCAGCTGGGAATTGAACCCTGGACTTTCTTGCTGTGAGGTTTTTTGGGCGCCACTGGGTCGCCCACAAATAGAAGAATAACTTTTGTTCAAATTTGGTTATTAACTTTAACTTCCTATATCTTATGTTTAATCATATCAAACTTAATGTTCACATTACTGAGCAGAGGCTTTGCTTTTGTAACCAACGAAAGATAAAATTCAGGTAGTTATAAAATATTTATTTTCAAACAAAACAATGTAAAAAAATGTCTTTGGTTTTCTCAGAGCGCCACATCATCAGGTTTCCTTACAAAATGCATTAATAACAAAGCATCCAGTTTTAAATAACAAAAGTTCACACCTCCAAAGTAAAACATCGGAATAACACACGGCCATAAGAGTTTTCACCTGATTCAGATCAACTTTGGACAGACTTTTGTAGCTGCAAAAGGGAAATATTTATGTCAGTGTACTTAAATATACTGTTTGTGTTGTCATTCAAGCACAATGATCTGGAAGTATGGCACTACATTTGATAGTAATATTTCCTTTTGCAGCCTTTGCAGTGCAGTGATATGTATTTTTCTGCTTGACTCGTTTGCAGGAGGTAAAAAAAACAGTCTTTGGTTTGTTGAAATGAAATAATGATATAAAAAAAGCCTAAATGATTGTCCACATTAATCTGTTTCTCCAGTGTCCCACTTGGTTTTGGGCTCTTGCCACCAGTCGGCCAGAAACGCCTCCTCGTAGTCGCCCATCCCCTCGAACTCCACGTCAGGGCTTTGGGACGGAGACAGGCCCGTTTCCTCTGGACTCACTACACCCTGAAAGGTAAAAAACACAGTTAGGGAATAAAATAAGTCAATTCAGTCGTAGAATTTTTAAAGCCCATATGACAGATTGTAACTTTTTTTTTCTAATTTAAGTTTGCTGTGACAGTCTTATCACAGTTTTATAGCTCTAAAATTGCAATTTATGATGAAATTGACAAATAAAAGTTGGAATTTTTTATTTTTATTAGTGTATTATTTTTTCCCCTTAAAACAATAATCTGTCTAAAACTTGCACATCTAATTGCAAAACTAACTACTCCATGTTTGCAGACAGAGCATTTGATCAGGTGAATTGTCTATTGACCCTCACTTGACCCTCTCACTCTCACACAGGTCTTTTCTTCAGGCCCAGAGGCTGTTTAATTTAAGACTCGACATGTCACAGTCACATACCACACTCCTCTACAACAACTCTCACTGTCCAGCCTCTGTTTACTTACTTTTTGACTTTAGACTTAAATTGTGATATTTAGTTTGGTTTCTCTGGTTACAAGGTGTCACTTGGAAATAATTAGGCTTTCACTTGGAGACACCAAAACTGTACGATCTGGTCTTCTGATTCAGTCAAATCTAACTAACTCAAACACCAAATGTTATAACATGGGGACATATAGAGGGATTATCGGTCGACGTCACTTTCCGCTCCACTGCAGATGCTCAACGCAGAAAGATGTGCTGCCCGTCTGGTTTGCAGGGGAAACTTCTTTGATAAAAACAACAAAACGAGACGAGAGCAGCTGTTTCGATCAAGTTTGAAGTCTATTACAATAGAATTAAAATATTCCTTAAGACCTTGCGAGCCACATAAAGATGTAGGGCCTTGTGCATGACACGTGTGAAATAAAGTGTCCATTGAGCTAAACTCTGGTGCATCTGTGTCAATAAAAGCTGCTTTAAAGCCTGCGCTGGTCCAACACAAACCTCGTCCTCTGTTTGTAGATAATTCAGTGCAAACTCGAGCATCTCCTTCTGTTTGATCGTTTGATTGAAGTAACTCTGAGCTTCCTGTAAACAAAGTCAAACATTACATCAACAAAAACATTCACCATCTTTCCATTCTGTTTACTACTTGTTTTTACTGTGTTTCGGTGAAAGTGTGCAATTACCGGGCTAAACAAGCAAGCAGCTGCAGCAAAAACGAAAATATCTTTGGTTTGCTAAGTGCCACCCCGGGGCGGTGTTAAAGTTCACACTAGTGCCAGTTTGTTCTGTCAGACTCTGAATTGGTTTGTTAGAACAAGTGTGAACTTTGCTGCACAGCTGTGACGAAGCAGCACAAGCTATGGATAAATGCATTCAGGGCCGGCTTTAGTCCTTCTGGTGCTCCAGGCAAGATTTCATGTCTAGCTCTTCCCCCATTGCATTTGTTTGTCTGAATATAATTATGTGTATAAGCCTACATCTATTAGGGTTGAAAGAAAGGTAATGTTTGAATTTATGAAGAAAATAGACACAATTTCCTATTATCTGTAATATTATAATAATAATGTAATATTATACTTATATATTATATAATATTATATGCATAATTTTGTCCAATAACATGCAGTATATATTCTCACCAATAATTTAATTGTTTGGGGCCCCAAACTACAGTGTGGCCCCAGTCCTCTCCCCTCCACCACTGCTCCCTCTCGAACACAGCCGATCAGCTTCATCCTCGCTGGATTTTGTGAACAGAAATACTAAAGCCTGAATTTTTTTGTCAGGACAAAAGCTTCATGTTTGATGAGGCTTCTACCATCACGGTAGTTTGCTCGATTAAATCTGCATTCCTATTATATTATCAGTATTTTGTGGTCATAACTCAATGAATATGTGTCCTATTGAGACAAAATAAGAACTGGCTTATAGCTTATGAGTGATTTAAATTTTTTAGAGCTACATTTTGGCACCCTCACCACCAGATAACGCCCAAGTCAACGGCCTATGTCCCTATGCCCTGAATGCATGGACAAGAAGTGCGTGAATCCGTGGTAAAACGTATTGTGTATTATTATTAAAACCATTTACTATAAACTATCAGTTGCTACTTTGTAGTCCATGCATAAGTTTATTTGTGACATAAAGAATAGTCTGTCAATGCTAACATACCTAAGTATATCTGACATTGAGTGCAATTCATTGTTGATTTTTTTTTTTTCTAAAATACATGTGCATCTACTTCAAATTATGATTGCTCAATAGAAAATTTGTTGGCTATAGGTTTTCTATTTTTAAAACACAAACAAATATTCACAAAGATAAAAATTATTGAATGGATGGATAACTGAAAAAATAAAAATATGTTAAATAAATAAACAAATACATATATACATGCATACATACATACATACATTAAAAAAAATCGCAGTGGGAATATGCCCAAAAATCAGTAATCAGTCACTAATCAAAATAAATTATAGTGCTTAAGTAAGAGTGAAAGTGGCCAGGCATTCTACTTAGATTAGTTACACTGAAACAAAAAAGGCTCAAGTTAAATGAATAAAACCACTCTTGAAAGCCGCTCAGTATGTATTTTAAGAAGTCAGAAGTAAAAACACTAGATTCCTAAAATCCCGGGTTTGTATCTTAGTGTTATTTTGACTCACAGGTCGAGGCAGGAAGTCCTGGTCCTTCAGGCCCCACTGCTCTTTGTAGAATTTGTAATACACAACATTCTGGTTCATCACTTTGTCGTTTGGGTCGAACAACATGTAACTGGCCGCACACGGAGCTGCACTTTTCACATCATTCACTTAAACACACATAACAGGTAGTCAGTGGAGAAGCAATAACCTTTTGACAGAAATATGAAGTGATAAAGTCTCATTCACATCACAACACAGCACTCTGCAGGCCATTTAAAACAGATGGAAGCTAAAATGTGGTTTAAAATTGTAATACAAAGTTAATGGGTCTAGTCACTAATAGAAATCACCAGACTGAGAATATATGAAATTACGTTTTAGTTTACTTTACAAAAAAAAAAAAATAAGCAAGATGTAATTTACATTCACATTTTTCAGTGTAAACATGTCTAAACATGCGATTATCAAAAGTATAATTGCTAGACCATTCAATTTGCAATATAATCATTAGTTGTAGCTTTAGAGGGATTATTTGTTTATCAACATGGGAGATGTGCGTGCATCCAGGATGCAGAAAGAGCTGCTGCTGATTGACCAAACTGAAGCAACAACTCAAGCCAGCGCTATTGTAATCTAACTACAAGAGTTTATCACTGTGTGAAAACAAAGTTATGCTGCTAATTCAGCATCTGTGAATGAATTTGACCCTATGACTTATAAACATTACATTCAGGTGAGTGAAAAAAACAGCGAGAAAAACGCTGTTTCAGGAGCTAGACAGCTGCTCTCGTGTCATTTTGTTGTTTTAATCAAAGACATTTCCTCAGCTAACTAGATGGACAGTGTCTCTTTCTGCATGTGACATGCGCAGTAAGCGGTCTGATAATCCCTATAGTCTACATTCACACTGTAGAAGATTGCCCTGGTTCCGGAAGTAAATTGCCCCATTGTAAAGTGCCCTACGGCTTTCGAAAAAATCAAATATTAAGAATTTTAAGTCGGGGCTAGCCAGCACATCTATAACTTAAAATTTGGCAAGATGTCTTAATAGCGTTATAGTTTATAAAGCTGCAGAAACAGATTTTAAACAAAAATGTAGATCCTATGCTCCTGACTCATCACAAAGCTGATCAGTCATGAGGACATTTTCCAACATATTTATAATAATATAATATAAATATAATAGTAATAGGTAATATTTTTTTTTTTTCAAATTCCTATGGAACTTAACATGGGAGCCCGTGCTCTTTGAACCAGGAAGTGGGCGGTCACTGTTGAGCTTCTTGGCATTTTCGACAAAAAATTAGATTTTAATAAAGTAGTGTAAAAAAAAATTATAAAAATGCGGAATTGTATCACCCTGAAATCGACTTTTTTATTGCTTTTTTTTTTTTTTTGCCTTGTCTTGCTTGTTTCCATAGAAATTTGTGTTCTTTTTGCCATAATATTCCACAGTATTGCATAAAACACAAATGCTTTAACTTTCTATTGCAATGGTCTTATGTATTTAATTTTTCACCTTCAGAAAGTTACATGGCGTCCTTAACCAGGAAAACTGGCCACAGGAAAATTTGGAATCTTATTTTAGGAAGGTTCAGGGTTAAATTTTGATCTAGATTTTGCTTAGCCCTTGAACTATACGGTCATGTTCTTACATTTATAATATGAAAATTGAAGATAGTGGTACATTGTGGCTACAAATTTTCCACAACAAATCCTCCAACTGTGGGCGTGAGGTGATCCTCGCATTTCACTTTGCATTTTAGGACATCCGTAAACAAATCTGGAAGACAAATGATAACGTTTTTATTCAGAACAAAAGAACATTTCTCTCCATATATTATCACACTGTATTTACCGCCAGTGTTGCATAAAAGTCCTTGTACTCCAGGATCTCGTAGTTTCCCTCACATCCGGCGAGGCAGAGGTCGTACAGCTCAAAGAACTGCGTAATGGCCTGCTCCATGTTGCGAGCGCTGTTACTGAAGTCTCCGTTGTTGTACTGAGTCACACTTTTCACAAATACACTCTGAAAGCAACACAATTAATTAATTAGTTAATTTTGAGTAGATGAAGAAGTGAATAAAACAGATAATTTATTACATTCTGACATTTTCACGTGGGTTTTATAAAAGTGGAACTACACACAAATATTCAAGTGACCCACAAGACATTTATTCAAGATTAAAACAACAACAGGAAGTACTAAAATGCTTGATATTAGTTTGAAAAGGAAGATTTCTGTAAAACGCATTACTTATTGATGTTTTATTTTTCAGGAAGTCTGCGAACCAACAAAAATTTCTCTGAGAGCCACATTCGGCCCCTTGCAGCATATGTTAACAGCTTATTTTAGCCACAATTCCTTTGTTTTTCCTCATACTCTTCTTGAGCTCTAAAAAAATTATTCAGTTAAATTACAAATACTTCTCACAATAGATTTTTCTGCTTCTCTAATATTATTATTTTTAAGTTAAGTTTTACATTTTAAATTTCAAAATGTCAATTGTTGACATAGATCTATTTATCATAAAAAATAAAAAAATATATACGTATTACAAGGTCTTCTCAGCAATCACAATTCTATCCAGTTTATTTCAATACTTGTGTAGAGCTGAGCGATATTGACAAAATGAATATCTGGATATTTTTTTTACTTATCCCAATAACGATAATTTAACGATATTGTCAGTCCAATAGAAACATTTTAAAATCTGTCTTCAAACTTGTTAGCACACTGGAAAAACGACAACCTTAACTGTGCCAATAATCTTAAAATTGACTACTAGTATTGTTTATTGTGATTTGAGCACAATTTGACATTAAATGTAGCTGATTTTAAGAACAGAATAATTAATTGTTCTTTTCATAATTTCAATTAATGTGTACTTTTCTGCTTTTATGTCAAATTAAATCTTTTACGCTTGTTCCATTTGCAGTATTGGTTGAAGCCAATGAAAATCTACAAAAATATGCTAAATCTCCTGTTTTGTGAAGAACTTTGAATTAGTGTACAAATTCTGTTTAATTTAAAATAGCTTTTTGTAGCATGTTTTTACTGCATGATATACTCGATATCAATTTGTGCATTCTTAAAAGCAACATTCACGATATTATCTAAATTTGATATATTCCACCAGTTCCTTATGTGTCTGGATCAACCAATTACAGTGAAGTATGAAGAGGCAGAAGATTTTACTTCTCTTCAAGGCAACAGGAAAATACTCAATGAATCAGTATAAAATCAAACATGACATTGACAAATGTATGATCTATAGTAATTTACATAATTTGTACAATAAACAAAGCTCACTGAGAGCATTATTTTAACTCATTTCAGTTTCTCAAGCATGCTCCAAATATTGTATTCTTGGATGCACTAACCTCATACGGCTGCTCCTCGTGGTCGATCAGATATTCCTCCACATCGAACAGAGTCTTGTAATAGTTCATGTTTTTGGCCAAGGATTTATCATTTGGGTTTTTCTTTAAGAAGGTGTGTGCTGCGGCCACGGCCTTCTCCAAGTTGTTCAGCTGCAAGACAAGACACATGTTTTTGTTGTTGTAATGTATATCATTTTCATTGTTTGTTTGTAATTGCATTGCTTTCAAAATCCACAAAAACACAAACTCTTAGCTGATGCATTCTGATGTCTGGAGCTGATAGGAAGTAGAGAGGCTAACGAGACTTTGCAAAGCAGTCACTCAAATGCAGCTTTGTCTGATGCTTATTCATGATGGATATTTCAAACCAGCATTATTTAATTCTAATACATTCCTGCTGGTTTTGTGCTATTAGTGTAGACCTGGGTTATGTTACATAATTATGAATGGATTTCTTTGAGACTAATTTGAGAAAATAATTTACCAAACATTTATCTGTTTTTCCATTCATTCATTCGTTCATTTTCTACCGCTTATTCCCATTGGGGTCGCAGGTGACTGGAGCCTATCCCAGTGACTTTGGGCCTTAGGCAGGGGAACACCCTGGGCAATGGCCAACTTGTCGCAGGATTAGACAGACAACTATTCACTCTCTCATTCACTCAACCAATTAGTTGTGATTAATTGACTAGCCTGTTCCAACTTAAACTGCAATTAGGGATGCACCAATCCAGCTTTTTCAGTTTCGATACCGATTCTGATACTTTGGCTTTAAGTAGCTGCCGATACTCGATCTCAACTGATACTGATGAAAGGACTGAATTAGCTTATTTTTTCTTATTAAAACATGAGAAATTTGGACATTTAGTATTCTGTAACAGCTATTTATCTCGCAAGTCACAATTTAACAACTTAATCTGAATAAAGTGTCAAAGATTTTGAGATGTTCTGGATCAACATCAGTCTGTAAATAAGTCCCATCATAATTAAAACAATGAAAACTGCAACTGCAATTTAGCCAGTAAACATCTTGGCGTACAAACATTCTTCCATAACAGGAAATTAACTTGAGACACTTGATCCAAACTTCAAAGTGTAGCTTCCTATACTTTGCCCCGTGAGCTGCCCCTGCCCCCTGCCTTCACCCTGATCCCCTCTGGTGAGTCTGGAGCAGAAGAATAAGCTGATTGTGCTGAAGGAGGAACAGTGCAGAGACGTGGCAAACGCACCGGCAACACAGCGGCCGGTAATTACACAGCTCCTGCAAAACATGCTACAGATCTGGGCTTTTTACGCCTCTGGCCACAGACTTTGAGCTTCAGACGAGTTATTTAACACCAAACATACTAAAAGTGACACGTCTTTAGTCGTTCATTAAGTAAAGACATGTGCAAGTGGAGTAATTGTTTGGGTTCACACTTGTCATTAGCTATATTTTGTCCTGCGTGAACTTGGTTTGACATGTTTCTGATTCATGTTTAGCCCTGATCTAATTTGAGTAGTAAACTCAGTGTATTTTTTGTCAATTCAACATAATGTTTAATCTCATTAAGGTTGGCTTTAACTGAGTTTAGCAATTTTGTACAGTTAGTGGTAATACTTTAGAATAATTACCCCTTATTTTGCCTTGGTAAGCATGAATACCACATGAAGAAAGCCTTAATTATTCACGAACAAATGGGAGAATAATGAATGAAAAATAGTTCCATGACTTAGTAACTACTTATTTAAGGGGCTATGGTTAGGATCTAGGGTTTGGAGTAATGAAGTGGTTGCTAAGCCTTAATACATTTTTCATTTGTTCACGATGAATTAGGTCAAGGTTTTACCAAGAGTAATTAATCAATGTATTGTATTTATTTTTATAGATTTCATAATTATTGGACCGCACTTAGAGTCAACTTCAGTTTGTATTGTAAAAGGCTCTAAAAATGAACATTGATGACATAAAATACACAAATTAGCTGTAATTTGTCCAAGACTATAACAACAACCATATGCTTCCTGTTTGATTTCCCACACAGAAGCATCAACATGGCATTACAACAGTTAAACAATGGAGTAGCGCTGTTACTATAGAGATGCATATGCATACATTTCTAACCAAATTAAGAGTATGGGGAAGTCTTCTAGACAGAGAGAATACAATGCTCTATTATTGGTGAAAATACCAAATGGTTTTTAACTTTTTAGATGTTAAAAGATAAGCACGCAATATCTAATATAAAAGAGTATTTTCTTATCGCTTTATGAGTTTGTAAGATTTAGATGATAATTAGCATATGACTAGTGTTGGTAATTAGGCACACATTACTTAGTACTTAAAAAAACAACAATAATAGAATTAGTTACATCCTCTTATTGTGACAAGAAAGGGACGTGGTTACATTTACTTTAGAATTACTTTGTGTGTATTATTGCAAACATCAATCAAAGTAGAATTTAAATTTTATAGCGTTTAAGTAAAGCAAGCAACAAATTGGTTGATTAAATCGGCTAAAATTAAGTAACATCGACTTTAAAAATGATTCTGTGCCCTGCTCCAGCTGCTGATCTGTGTCTCTGAGCCTTATTATCTCACACAATAAGTCACTTTTGTATTTTTTGTAGAATATTTGTAACTGTAACTGTAATTTAATAAAACAAGTATTTTACAGTGACTAACTCAAAGCCAGTTCTGAATATGACTTTATTTACAGCATAATATTGAAGTTAGTTAAAGGGCACTATGTAATTTTCTGGCCGGTTATTACTTTGCCAAGAATGCCCCATAATAAAACATACAATAATTACTAGAGCATGTGTGTTTTGCTAAACCTTTGTGCCTTTCCACTGATCTGACTTTTAACTTAGCCTGTTATCCAAGTTTAAAGTCATACTATGCAACATTCAAGCAGGCAATAGCAAGCAAGCTCTGTAATTCTTTTCTGCTCCCAGAAATTATTGTATGTAAAAACAGACCTTTAAATGCAGTCTGTGTCTAACTATTCAAGATTTTATCTTTTATAATTAGTAGAAAGAAAGTCTCTATATGACTCTTTTGGATGAGAGTTGATTGGTTTGACAGAATGGTAAATCTGCTTCACTTTGTGTCTGAAAAAACTGTGTCCAACAACATGAAAACTAATGATCTGCTAAAGGAATGAGTAAGAAATGTTTAAATAAGCTCCTTCTTCTTTTCACTAATTGGAAAATAGGGTATTCCAGCTGGGATTTTGACTTGAACACGCTATTTCTCCATTCTGTCTTAGATTTGTTCAAGATAATAACCATCTCCAAGTCTCTCTCACCTGATAATACGCATACTGGATGTACTGATACGGCTTCCTCATCTCAAAACTCTCCAGCAGGTCACTTTTAGGATACGAGTGACCAAACACGGGGAAGCTCGCCTTGCACTTCTTCAGACACGCGGCGCGGAGCAGTACGTGGCGCACGACCCGGAGGCTGCTGTCCGCGTAAAGAGTCTCGTTCTCCCGGCTCACGGCGCTGCAGTTACGGCCACAAAACGCCTCGCTGTCCCGGAGCAAGCGGTGCAACCTCAAACTCAACTCCAAGTACTTCACGCTCTCGCCCCAGTTCTGCGCCGAATACTGCTCCAACGCGTAGTTATAAGCCGTGTCCAGAGCATAATTTCCTTTTGGGGGAAACTCCGAAAGCTGTACTTCTCATATTGTGCCAGGGTTGACGCCGGGAGCAGGAGAGTTACGCACAGGAATCCAAAAGCATCATGGCATCGCCGGCGTCTGCAGCTGTGGCGCTCCTGGGAGAGAGACTGGAAAAAGAAGAATCAAGGTTCTCCTGGTTTTTTAACTACTGTCTGTCCATGTCTGCCTGCACGTACGCTGGGAAAGTGTGTGAGCACCAAACAACCCGAAAACCACACATTTTGGGGCGGGACTTTCAGATTAAAAGCCTCCAAAAAAAGGACTATTAATAGATGTAGCAATATATAGCGACATACAGATAAGTTTTTGTTTGGAAACTAGAAGAATGCTATTATTACATTAACAAGATTCAGTTTGTTAATGTTATGAAGTGTAGTTAATATTATAATAACATTAATAGACATATGAGCCAAACTCTTCAATTTTCCTATAGGAATTTTGTTATTGCTTCTTGGGATGCGACACTAATTGCACTGAACTTTCATAAAACCTTTCAGAAGGAAGGAAAGAGGAGGAAAGAGAGAGAGAGAGAAAGATGGCACTTCCTGTTTATAGCTGCGCACTTTGTCAAACTTGACACAAACTACTTTCTCTTATTAACTATTTATTAGGCTGTAGCAAGACAAGCAAAGTAGTTACTGATGTGAAAAGTTCACATTTGCATATTCACAAGTTTGAATCTGTAATTCTTTGCCTTTAGTTATTTATTTATGTTTATTTTTTTTGCTTGTTTTTTTTTATTATTATTATGTTTAGTTTTTTTTTTTTTATCTTATTAGTCATGGCACACTTTTTTTTGTTTGAAAAGATTCCACGGCACATTATCTTTTAGAATCTTAACAAAATTAGGCTGCACATTTAGGAAAGACAAGCTAATGTGGTTTAGCAGTTACAGTATGTCTGGTTCCTTAAAGTTGTGGTAGTCAATTTAGGTTTTAAATCTGACTACTTCATCTCACAAATCTTTTGACACATAGTTAATATCGACATCATGTAATCATTTTTCTTGCAATTGGGGTTTATAGACTTCTTTTTACAAACAACAAAGTGAAACTGGAGAGGACCACCCAAGTACAGCCAATCAGAACACTGCCGATGAGTACTGGTCAATTTTTTTTACAAATTGTTGCATTTAGTGGAAAACCTAAAATTTACTAATTTGCAAGTAAAACGTTACCTCAACTTTAAGGAGCACCATATGACTTTTCAGGTGAAGAACCCTCACCATCTCGACTTTATGGAGATGGTGTGGAGCTGGCTCTCACCCATCAGGCTGTGAGGTTTTGTGCTAAGAATTCATTCTGTCAAGCCACTTTGTTACTTCTTCCGTTTGTTGGCTCTGAGAAAGTAACTACACTTGCCTCCAGCTCTCAAGTGTCATTTCTCTTCCACCACTTTGCTGACAATATTCTAGTGTGTGTGAAAAATAAACCTATATGTTTCAGTGGAGACAAGCCTGAGACACTACCATGCCAAGTTACAGGTCAGATCTGTGGACAGGTTACTTAGTTTGTTCACTGTAAGAACCCAAATATATAAATGCTTTTAAAGGAAATGCCATGCAATGAAAGAGTTGTGACATCTTTATAGAGACAAATATTGAAGGTGATGAACCCTTTGCTAATACACTTGCCTCCGGTTCCAATTTAAACATATAATGTTGAATGTTTTGCTTTCTTTTTGGACCAAACATTTAATCACTTTGCACTCCCCAAAACTGAAAATATTCTACTTTTTTGTCCATGTACATTAGTTGAAATCATGGTTTTAGACACAGATAAAACTTCTTGCCAAATCTAAATAATAGCCTAACTGGATGATAGTTTCTGGATTTTTTTCAGAATGACAAGTTGAGGCACGGGGCTCATCCACTTTCACAGCTGACACATCGTCACGTGACAACTTTATACCCATCAAAACTGCAGCCCAGTACTTAATGCAGCAGCTTCTCTCTCATTGTCTTCAAAGCAGACGCAGCCGATCGTGCGTAATCGTGCGTAATTGCTGTTTACGCCGCGCAGAGATTGCAGTGGAGATCTGGGATGATGTGGACGCACTGTTTCCCCCTCTGACAGACTGGGCCAGGTTTACACGTTTACAGATTCCATTAGAAAGTGGGCGGGGCAGAGCGGCTACGCACTGAAGAAGCGTGACCAGCAACAAACGTCAAGGTCTCCAAGGTAACGCAGGGGAGCAGCGGAAGTGTCCGTGCGTAAAAGTCAAAATAAAGTCGATAGATTTCCAGTGATAGACATTTCTTAAGTTGGAGAAACGCGCTTTAAAATTATTTTACTCAGATACAAGTAAAAAGTACTGATCAAAATATTAGAATTGGCTAATAACAAAAAAGTAGCCTACACTGACCGAACAAAAATAAAAACCCAACATGTACATAAAGTTGAATGTTGGTGATGTATAATTGTTGCCAAATACCAGAAAAGCCTAGAATTAACAACTTACTGACAGCTGTATGAACAAAATGAGAATGTTTATTTGTTTATTAGATCCCCATTAGTTGCTGCCATGGCAGCTACTATAGTCTTCTTGGGGTTTATCGTTCAAAATTCAATTGCAAAACATGTGACTATTCTAATTCTAATCAATACCTGATAAATACATTACAGGTAAAAATAAGACATGACAAAACAAGACTGTGATACAACATCCCATATTAAGTAGAGACTTTCTTAATGAGCTCTTTCTTTAAGTAACTTTTGAAACATTTAATATTGTTTACTTTAATAAAAGATGGTAACTTGGTAAGGAGTGAAAACAAAGTTTATGAATTATGCTGAGTCTGAAACAAATTCTTACAAATCAATACAAATATACAGTTAGCCTACTTGTTTTCTATTATTTCACATTTAGGAGGCCTCATTGAGATTACAAATATCTTTCTCAAGATTGTCCTAGCCAAGAGGCAACAAAACATAAAAAAACCCAAAACAAAACAGATATTTCACGACAAACAAGGACACAAGATTGCACAATAAGTAAAACAAACTTACAAATTTCATATAAAACATTTAGGCTACAAGATGAAGACTGACCTCTAAAACATCTAGAAGCCTATTATACGTATTTAATGATACCAGATTGCTTAGACCAATTTCAGTTTGTAGTTCATTCCAAGACGTAGGTGCTGCAAAGCTGAAAGCCTTTTTTCCCTAACTCATATGTTTCTGACTCTAGGTACAGACACGTTAGAACACTCTGAGACCTCAGATACCTCAGACCTCTGATAAAAAAAGACACGATTTAGGTTTTAAATCTGACAACCTCTTCTCTTAAATCTTTGACACATGGTTAATATAGACATGTATTCTTTTTGGTTGCAAATATGGCTTGTAAACTGCTTTTTACAAACAACAAAGTGAAACTGGAGAGGACCACCCTAGCTCAGCCAATCAGAGAGCTGCATTTGGCTTCTGATGAGAACTAAATTTCTTCATTATTCAATTCAGACAGTCGTGGTCCAATTTTTTTTTACATAATGCCGCATTTATCATATACTTTGTACTATCACACTATCATATCACACTATCATCATAGGCTACTATACACAAAATGTGTAGTATATAAAACAACATTAATGCTAGTATGAACATGTTGCTAAATGTTTGTCAGTCGCTATAAAACTGTACATTTAGAAAACTCAACTGTTTGCTTAGTGAGTTTTTGACACACAAGACATACTTTTATTTTGTAACCACTGACCGGAAGTATCTTTTTCCCTTTACGCAAACTTCACAAATCACTGCTTTTCCAAACTTTGTTGCGGTGTAGGTACAATATTTGCTCGGGCTGCAAAATCTACTCGGGCAGTTTCCGTCGAAGGTTGATGACGTCACTGAGATAGTTAAACAGTTTTTTCGGCTAATAAAATGAATCTATTGACATTAAAATACTATTTTAACATGTGTTTTTAAATTAGTGTGCTATTTTAATCTATTTAATTTTTATTTTTTCAAAAATCTACATTTTAAAATTAATTATTATAGCATTAAATTAGTGTTCTGTTCAGATACAGTTTATTGATAAATTATTTATTGATAAATAATTGCCCTAACCCTTGAAAACGTTCTAATTTATCTGTATTACATACGAACAAAATGTATTTTTGTCTAGAATTTAATTTATCGGCATTAGTAGCAACTAAAATATATTTTAAAAGCCGTTTCATGTTTTTGGCGCTGCTGCAGTTTATAAAGAGTCCACTAGATGTCACTGTGTACAAGTATTTGGCTTTGCTGATTGACGAGAAATGCCGATTTCAGTGATTAAAGATCACAGTTATCTAAGATTATTGAATGGATGTCGTAATTTCGTTTAAAAGTATGCTACTACAATGATAAAAATACAATAACCACTACTCTATGTACAGCCAATCAGAGCGCACGCATGACGTCTCGCTGTGCTAACGTGGTGCTATCAAGCTAGCGAAATATAATAATTTTAAAAGTTCGGTTTTTATATAACAAAGCTAAATTATGCTAACACTGATCATAAACAGCAATTAAAATATCGATTTTCTTGAGACTAAGCTCAAATATAGTTCGTTGTCGTCATGAAAGTGCGACCCGAGTAGATTTTGCAGCCCGAGCAAATATTGTACCTACAGCGGTCCTCTTCTTCCTCACTCCTCTCCTGCCTCTGTCCCGCTGCTCATGGGCCTTTCTGCCCGCTCTCTGTCCCCAAATGGACCCGTTTCTGTCTCTTCTCTCATTTCTTCTGCATCTTTTCCGCGCGAGCTGTGACACAGACTCGGAGTCGTTCGTGGACGTGAAAGTGGACCGCTACTTCATGCCCACGCGCTGTCCCAGAGAGGTCCAGAGCGAGGATTTTGTCCGGTACCACTTCAACGGGACTCTGCACGCGGACGGGAAGAGGTTTGACTCCAGGTAAATATATTGTCTGTTCAGTTCATTTAGGCTAAAAGGTCAGAAAAAAGTTAAATAACCCAACAATTGGATCATAGATACAAAAAAGTCTGATTATAACAAACATCTGATGACACGGGACACTGCATTTATGAATATTGTTGTAAATATGAGAGATTTGTCCAGTGTTACTCTACTTTCATCATAATATTAAAACTATTTGCATTGCAGAGACACATCAGAACAACTAGCCTATAAGGAGACAATTATTAGCCTAAATATTTATAGTAAAAATGTAGTTGTACTTGTAATTTTATACATAACATTACAATTATTTTTAAATTGATTCTTTTAATGCACATTCGTCAAACATAAGCCCGGGGGGGGGCAGATGCCATCCTCCACAGTATTGGAGTTACAGGTGTGAAATATATTGCATTTTAGATAATATTGTGATGGTTGTCTTGAAGTTATGCAAAATGGAATATCGAGTATGTTTGTAGTAAAAAGGAAACAACAAAGGGTAAAAAAAAAATAAATCAGAAAATCACTTTCTTTACTTTTGAAAGTAAGTAGAATCAGAATCAGAAAGAGTTTTATTGCCATTGTCAGTGAACGGTGATATTTTAGTTAATTAATCACTCACATTGGAAACTTATTCTGAATTTATTACATGGAAACTTTATTTGGCTGTTTTTTCTTTTTCTTTGGTTCAGATAAGATTTGGACAGATCATTGAGAGACACTGAGGCTAGTTTTGCTCTTATAATAATAAATTGGTAGCATTTGTCTCAAGTCGACCAAGATCTAGCACAATTTTTCAGATCATTAAACTTCATCATCTAATACATTTAAAGACATGCTGGATCTTAGTGGGATGCACGGTAGCCAAGTGGTTAGAGCTCTGGCTTCCCAATAAGGAGGTCGTGGGTTCGACTCCCGGGTCGGACCATATCAACATCTCACGATCTCTCTGGGTGGAGTTTGCATGTTCTCCCCGTGTCACCGTGGGTTTTCTCCGGGTACTCCGGTTTCCTCCCACCTCCAGAAATATGCATCACTGTAAATTTCCCTTAGTGAGTGAATGAGAGAGTGAATGGTTGTCTGTCTAACCCTGCGGCAAGTTGGCCACTGTCCAGAGTGTTCCCCGCCTAAGGTCACTGGGATAGGCTCCAGTCACCCGCGACCCCTAACGGGATTAAGCGGAAGAAAATGAAAAAAAAAAAAAAATGAATGAATGGATTCTTAGTTTGAAATAATAGTGTCTGAATATCGAGTCTTAGTTCTTATATGAATGCCAGGATTAATCTGGGTGCCTTAACCTAATGAAATTTTTTGTCTGAAACTTAGAGAGTAAGGCCATTTTCAGACTAATGCAGATACAGTATATATTCAATAATTCAGCCTTCCCCAACCTTTTTGAGTCACAGCACAACTTTTTGGGTCTAAATCTTCCACTACACACCACCTACTTAAATATGCCCAAATCAAACCATTTATCAAACATAATTACTGAATGTGAGAAATCTTTCCCGTTACATTTTAATTTTGGAGCTGGTGATTGTTTTGTTTTTGTCTTGGTAACAGGACGCTCCATGAATCTGAAAATGAAATACTGTATTTAAATCTGACTAAAATATTCTCAATGCACACTAGTGTTCCCCGGCACACAGACTGAAAAACACTGCATTAATTGTAACTTAAATAATTATAACAAATCAAATACAGAGACTATTATTTGTAGTATGTCAAAGATTAGTAAGGTTAATGTTAGTTACAACCGGCAACCACAATGTCAATGTGGCTCTTTGTCAAAGTGAGTTTTAATGCTTTTCCAAATTTTGTTAAGGGTTAGGGTTAGTCAAAATCTGCACAAGTATAAACAATAAAAGAAGATAGTTGCAACTGTAACATAACATTTAACTTGATAACTCCAGAAAAGAGAAAATGATGAGATAATGCATGAAATGCATGACTTCTACAGTCATTTATTCAATACAATAAACAACATTTAAGTGAATTTGAAGCTTGAATTGTTTTTTACTGAAGGTGTGGTTTGTTAAAAGCTCTGTAAAATGCCTTGTCTAAAAGTTAATCAAAAGCAGTCTGCAGACAGAAAAGACAGGTTCTGTGACAGTATTATGACAGTAATTACACATGATTGCTTCAAACTACATCATTTAGACTGGCACAAAGCCAGTTTTCTCTATATCATACATATGCTCTGCAGAAGACTCTGGTGAGCTGTAGTTCTGTAAAGCATTGGCAATGACAGTAAAAACTATACACAAAATACATCTAAAAGTTATTTATTAGAGATATAAGGGCTGGACAATTAATCAAAAGTTTGATATATATTAGAAGTCTATATAGTTTTTATTTTGTTTTGAAAAGCTTATCTAGAATCAAAATAGAGCTGCAACAAGTTAATCAATTCATCGCAACTAATCAATTATTGAAGTAATCGTCAGCTAGTTTAATAATCGAATAATTGTTAACTGGTCTTTATACTAGTGTTGTCACAGTTTTAATTCAAACTCAGCAATCAATACAAAAATGCTGTCTGCTAGGTCTAGTTTTTTTTTTTTTTTTTTTGCAAAATGTAAATTTCATTACAGTAATTTGAGTTCTTTGGTTATTTAAAACTGATTTTTCGTTCTAGTTGTTCTAGATTTGTAGCAGATCATTTAAAAACTATTCAGAAAGTGCCAAATTGTAATTTCTTTCAGCACTAATTCTTGCTCAAATGAGAATTTAGATTTGATATTTCCTAAGTTTTTTTATACTTTGACAATCCTACTTTTAATTAGGTTTCAAAACATGAGCTGAGAAAAACCTCAGACTAAAGAGCGAAGATGGTAGGTCATGAAGATGGTAGGCCATGTAAATGGTGTAATTTTATGCTTTTTGATGCTAACACTATAGTTTGCCTGTAAATTTGCACTTCTTGGGGTCAAAATGCACAAATCTTCTATTTAAGTGACATTCTAAGCAACTAATCGATTAATCAAAAGAATTATAGTAAAAACGAATCGATTACCTAAATAAATATTAGTTGCAGCCCTAAATCAAATTTAAATTGATCAAGATGACTGCGAAAGAGTGATTATTCTTTTTGCCCTGCTCAGCCCTATTAGAGAATTCATGAAAAAACTTTTGTTGCTTTTGTAGACCCTGTGTTGTTTGTTTGTTGTGTGTGAAATGTCCCACCCTAGTAACCATCACCAAATGCATGTGCAGTAGCATTTTTGGAGTGTTCGTTAGGTCCCCTATAGCTTAATTGGGGAGGAAAGAATGTCTATACCATCATTTTAAAGCCAAATATTTCTGCACAGGAGCAAAATGGTGCTGAAGTCTGCTGCTGATGTGGATGGAAAGATTTCACACTTTATGACACTATAACATTTCATTGTGCTTTCTTTCTCTCTCTCTCTCTCCCTCCACACCTCTCTTCTTTTCTCTTTGTTCCAGTCATGACCGAAGCACAGCCATCGTTTCCCAGGTCGGCTCGGGACGACTCCTGACCGGAATCGACCGAGGACTTCAGGGAATGTGTGTGAATGAGCGGAGGAAGATCTTTGTCCCGCCGCATCTCGCTTTCGGGACTGTTGGAGCAGGTAAGTTAAAAGAGATCAAAAAATGTTTTCCATTGCTCAGTTCAGCAGGGAGATGGGTCAAAAGAAAAGTCAGACGAGACAAAAAACAATGGAGTTATAGGCAGATGAGAAAAACAGGTCTTCACTGCACAGAATGTAAAACTTTAAACAGTTTATGGAGATGACGAGCATGAGACACTACTATGCCAAATTAAAGGTTAGATCTGTGTTGTGAAGCTCCTGCTCACTATAAGAAAGCATGTTTGTCAGTAGAAATAGGCTTCAAAGTCATTATTTGAACAGAAAGTAATTTCCAATCTGATGGAAGTGATCTGAAGTTTATATACAGTTGGATTTAAAAAGGGATTATATATTATGTATATAACACGTGGGATGCACAAGTGACTGGATAGTAGAAAGCACCACATCTGATTGACACAAGCTGCCAGCAGCACTAGCCTGCGCTGTTGTCTGCTAACTACAAAGTTTATCACTGTGCAAAAACAAAAGTTATGCTGCTAAATCAACATTTATGAATAAAATTTGTCTTTACGACTCATACATGTTACATTCAGGTGAGTGAAAAAACGACAAACACTGTCTCAAGCTTTGGGTGCAGACATCCGTCAGACCGGTTCATACCTGATCTAAACAGCTAGCTCTCGTCCCAGTGTTGTTTTTATCAAAGAAGTTTCCCCAGCCAACTAGACAGACAGTGTATCTTTCTGCAGGTGACATGCGCAGTAGAACGGAGAGTGACATCGATCGATAATCCATTTATACTATACCACCAACCAATTCAGATTAGGGACTGGTTAGTGCAGGTTCAGGTTTTAGGGTGAAGTATATACAGTAAATCTAATTACTCAGGTTGCTTCCATCAGATTAAAAAATGACTTTTGGTTCATGTCGAAACATCTTGATTTTCTAAAACCTTGTCCAGATGAAATGAAGCCTTTTTCTACTATGGAATATTATTCCTGGATGAATGAGGGATTACACTTTCTTTTTGGTCATTGTCTTGTTGCAACAAAAACACCCATGGCAAAATTGATTGTAAATACATAACTGGTTCAGAATAGATTAGTTTCTTTTCTCTTTCTGCTATATAACCCTTCCATCTCTCCAGCATGGAGAGGACTCGACTGGAATTCATATTCTGTGGATTGGAATTTATACAGTATTTTCATTGGCAAATATCACTTATAATTTATTACACTTTGAACTATTGCCTTTGGTCTGTAAGGTGAATACTTCACAAAACAGTTAGATAGATTTTCTTCTTGGTGTTTCTCACAAAGAGTGTTTTTGTCATTAGCAGCATGAAACAATATTTCTAAAGTTCTTCTGTTAACATAGGCTGTTTGCTCTCAGTTGTCCTGTCTTTGTCTTGACTCAGACCACTTCTAGTTCTGCTTTAGTCCTTAATTTAGTCCAAAAAGTGGTCTCTTTTTAACAGTCCACCTTTTAGCATTATGTAAATTGGGTCTGTTCAATGGCTTTTAATCAATTAATTTGTTACTGTGAATTATATGATTAATTTTTTTTTTAATAAAGTGGTGTAGAACCAGTTCTCTGTCAGTAAAAGCAAGCAGTTAGGAGCATAGACGTGAACTTGAAAGAATAAGGCTTTGTTGTGTTAAAGGTGTGGACTTGTGCGTGACTTCAGACTTGAGTAACCTTTTTAATGAAATGAGACTTGACAAAATAAACTAAAACTTGGGACACAACTTGAACTTGAAGGTCGGTGACTAGAGACTTGACTTGGACTTGAGACAACTTGATGCTTCTCCTCAAAAAATAAGCGGTATAATTTTACATTAAAGGGCCCTTATTATGCACATTTTTTATCCATGTTACAAAGTAATTTCCTTACCAGTGTGATGTCACTATGTGCTTCACTGTGCTTTTCTACCCCATTCTCTTCACTAGAATCATTTGTATAATTTCAGCCTGTAATTGTCCAAATTGTAAGCTACAGCTATTATTTTTAGCCTTATTTCATCTTTTACCATAGTTAGAAAGATTTTCTGAGGCAATCGCAGCTGAACAAAAGATGAAACTAAACATACAACAACTTAAGGCTGTCTAGTGATTTAAATATTACAGAATTGTACACTAAACTGCTTCAATTTAGGCTCAAAAGCAGTTAACTATAAAACTACCACTTAATGACATCACGAGGTGGAACGAAACATTTTCAGCTTTAGACCCGTAGAAAGCATAATTACTCAGACATTTGTGAATGAATCAAGACACAACTCTCAGTATGTTTTGGCTTAGATAACAATATTCTGACATGACTAAAACCTCAAAAAAGTAAATTTTGTGTAATAAGGGACAGACTCGCGAAATGTCCCTCCTTACTTCTGAGCTTGGCACCAGTAAATGATTTTAACATAGATATTTTATAAAAGACTTCTGAGTTTGGCACCAGTAAATGATTTTAACATAGATATTTTATAAAAGACTTGAAACTTGGATTTGTGGGGAACTGACTTGGGACTTGATTTGGATTTGGCAAGTAACTACAAACTCTGAAATGAGCCTTTCTTTCACACTTGTTCTCTTTATTCAGGTGGTGTGATCCCGCCCAATGCCACCCTGGTTTACGACGTGCTCCTGCTGGACATTTGGAGCACAGAAGATCAGGTCCAAATCCGAACTACGCACAAACCGGAAAGCTGCATCCGAGCCGCGGCTGCCTCCGACTTTGTGCGTTACCATTACAACGGGACGCTTCTGACGGGACAGGCCTTCGACTCCAGGTAAGAACAGGTGAGGCGAGAGGAACGTGGTTTTATATTTGTGTGATACAGAGAATACTCATAGTTTAGTTCTGATTTAGCGGGACAAGTACTAGCTTAGTTCTTAAGGTTTAATTAAATTGTTTTTAGTTATTTCTGTCTTAAAGGTGCACTGTGTAGCTTTTTTGATTGAGGATTTGCCAGTCTTCATAGAGATGTAATGACTTGGCCTGAAAAGTTCATCAAAATACATAGTTTCATGTCTCACTGTGGCAGAGTGGATAGCGCTCTGGCCTCACAGCAAGAAGGTTGCAGGATTAACTCCCGTACGGCCCGGGCCTTTCTGTGTGGAGTTTACATGTTCCTTCTCGTTTCTGTGTGGTTTCCTCTGGGCACTCTGGTTTCCTCACGAACCAATAACAGGTTAAAGGAACGCTTGGTGGTGGTCGGAGGTTGAGCCACCAGGTGTTTAGGAGAATCACTGTCCCAGGGCTGCTGCTGTCACTCAGTGGGGAGGCACTTTGGAAGACATCTGTCTGTGCTATATAAATACATTATTCATGCATGCCTCACTGTGAAATATTTAGCTAAATGAACAAGTTTTCCAGACACAAAAGAGTTGCTTTTGGGAAGATGCCAGTCTACTCAGACTAACTTTTTTAGTCAAACAATGAAATCCAAGTAAAAAGCCAACAATGCTTTTGCTTTTTTGGCTAAAAAATTACATGTGTCTTTAACTATGGGCAGGTTAGCCTCTCCACAGATCTGACTAGTAACTTGGCCTGGTGTTCTCTCCATAGAGATTGATATGTTTAATGCCTCCCTGACCCTTCCCCCAGGGCTCCCCTGCAAAAGAGACTCTGAATCTCAGTGGGACTTCCCTGATTAAATAAAGGTCAATTAATTAATTAATTAATTAATTAATTAATTAAGTAATTAATTAAATGCCCTAGTGCAGGGGTCCCCAAATACCGGTCCGGGGCCCAAAACCAGGCCGTGGGCCATCTGCTGCCGGGTCCCAGAGAATCTATTAAAATCTATTTTATTTTTATTTTATATCTATCATTACTTTCTTGTGCTTTACTATGAAAATATATATCCACTTAACCCAATTAACTGTAAAGTTATTGTAATTGGCGCTACCCAACCTTGACCGAACCCTATGAAAGAAAATTGTGACGGTCCTTACAAGAAAAAAGGTTTGAGGCCGCTGCCCTAGTGTATAACATTCAGGGCAAAGCGATAACAATCTTAATGGAGATGTCAGGTTGTGAACATACATCAGAAATGTTACGTAGTACACCTTTATTGCGAGACATTACAAGTTTGAAAATGTTTTAAATTTACTGTATTTTTTGTATTTAATTTGTTTCCAAATCCAAGTCAATTCCGAGGTCAAAGAGAAACAATTCTAAACCAAGTCCTTGGTTAGTGAGTTTCCAGTCCAAGTCAAGTCAAGTTACTAGCCTAAGTCCATTTTATCAAATCAAGTCTCAAACAATCAATATTGTGACTCAAGTCCAAGTGACGACTTGCAAGTCCAGACTTCAACTTTGAGAAGGGTCCTGGGTGAAGTGGTGAACAGGTCATCTGTGTGCAGCTCAGACACATCTAGTGACACACAACTTTCACTACAAGGAACTGCTTTCTCTTTGACCTGGGACTTGACTTGGACTTGTCTCTCTTTGATCAGGGACCAAAAAATATAAAAATATATTGTAGTCACACATTTTGTCTGTTTTGTTGATACTAAATAGTTTGTTATGCTCTGTTTTATAGTTACTGGAGGAGGACACGTACTTGGGACAGGGCGAGCTCATCCCGGGCATGGAGGAGGGGCTGCTGGGGATGTGTGTGGGGGAGACCAGGTTCGTCATCGTGCCCCTTTTCTGGGATACGGAGAGAACGGCTCTGGTAAATATGTAATTCCTCTACAAACAAAATTATGTTCACACCATTCAAAACAATTAAAGTTTATTGGGCCCTTCTCGCTTAAATTGGTTATTCTGTTTAAATAACTTTAGTAACCACTTTCTTTTACTTACTCACTTGATTTACAAGCAACAAAAGCTTTGGGAAATTACTAGATTGTATTCTAAAACAAAATACTCACTGCTGTTGGATTATTATATGAGTATTGTTCTTTAGGAATCGCAGTGCCCCCGCAGGCCACTCTGGTGTACGAGGTCCTGATGATCGACGTGTTCAACTCCAAAGATAATTTAACCATAACAGTGAAGGAAGTCCCAGAGTCCTGCAGCAGAAGATCCAAAACAGGAGACTTCATACGTTATCATTACAATGGGACTTTTCAGGATGGGACTCTCTTTGATTCAAGGTAAATACATTGGATCTTCTTCTTTGTCGGAAACTGAAATTGCACACCAGCAAGTTTTAGGTCAAAATAATCACAAACCCACTAGACTTCAAGATTCTTTTATGACATCATCATGTACATACGTAGAGCTGTTGCCAGACCTGGTTTAGGGCACCTGTCTTAACCTCGGTGAAGTTCTTCGGATATTGGATGTTCAACATATTTTACATTTTGACTCCTAAAGGGCTGCAAACATGATGATTCCAAACATAATGTGTGGGATGCGGTGTACGTTACCTTTCTGTGTGTCAGAAAATGTCCCGGTTGGTATTAAGAGACCGATAAAACGGATGTTCTTTGGTTTGGGTTAGGGTTAGGGTTAACCCTAACCCAAACCCTAACCCACTTGGTGACAAAATCTTAAACTACTGAAAAATAGTTTGAAAGCCATATATTAATAGGATTTACAATGTTGTTTTTCACAGTTATAAGAGAAACAGCACTTACAACACTTACATCGGGAAAGGTTACGTGATCCAGGGGATGGACCAGGCTCTGCAGGGCGTGTGCATTGGAGAGAAGCGGAGAGTCATCATCCCCCCTCATCTGGCCTACGGAGAGAGCGGAGTGGGTCAGTTTTTCTTATTTTTATGATAAGCTTCAGTTACTTAACCTGACTCACACCAGATGGATATGTGCTGAACTCTGATTTCCTCCACATTATCCATCTGAAACTTTACTCTTTGAAAGCGCTTGGGAAAAGGTGGGGCGTTGTATGAAATATTTTGAGCTGATTGGATGTGATGCCTACCTCAGTTTGTGCCTAAAGTGAGGCTAAACACGCGGTCCGAGACTTACTTCGCTCACAACTGTACCCCAAACAGGCTCACTCATGCCTGGAGACTTTTTAAGGATAAACATTCAAGTAAAAAAACATGATTTTGTTCAAATGCATTTTTTGGCCAAAAGGTTACATAATGTTCCTTTGATCTATTGCAGAAAACTGATTATACATTACTTTAAACTAAAATTGTTTCAAAAAATTAGAGTGTTTATTAAACAGTCATTTGATGTGTTTATTTTTGCTGTGCAACTATGGCTGTGATAAAAATCAAATTGTGAGCTCATCTCTTTGACAATCTGCTTTTTTCATCTTTTTTCTCTATTTGCTGCATCTGTCTGTCCAAAAATAGACTATTTTTTCAATCTATTGACTGTGCTTTTAGTTCATAAAAATAACATCTTTCAGGTTGGATTTATGGAAATATATCAATTTATATAACTGAAACATGGATATTTAGCATGTTTTCATGTCTAAAAGTCGTTATTATTGTAAGAAAAACACATAAACTTGTTTTGCAGCAACACACAATGTTCTAATTGATCGATTTTTTTATTAACTTCTATTAAAGGGTTTGCTTGTTTCTCTCAACACTGGTCGGATTTTGACAGCTGGATTTAGCTGTTGATAGTGAATTGTAAATACCGCAAAGACAATAGGAAAATAAACTGTCTACAAGAATCATGATAAAATCAAAATCGTGATCTGGCTCCAAAAAAATCATGATGTTAATTTTTTGCCATATTGCCCAGTCCAGTCTGGTGTCCTGAGGGCTAACTTTTATTTGCAAAAAGAAAATTTGGCTTATATTAACATGTTTTAGGAGTTAGGAGTTGATTTGGTGTTCTTTGAGTTTTTTCAGCACCAAACTTAATCAAATGTAGTGTCCAAACATCAGCACTCCTCCACGGCCCAAATTAGGACCAACTTTTGTCCACAAGCCACTAATTTATACCACTGCTTATAGATTATATAACATTTTGCATGTTTAATACAACTAACAAATTTTATTCCTTCTCTTGTCTGATCACCACAGAAAACCTTATTCCCAGCTGGAGCGTGCTGGTTTTTGACATCCACGTGATCGACTTCCACAATCCCAAAGACCCCGTGGAGATTCGGAGCGTGCTGAAGCCTCCGGACTGTGGACAGACCAGCGAGGCCAATGACTGGCTCCAGTACAGATACAACTGCTCCCTGCTGGACGGGACCCTGCTGTACTCCTCGTGAGTGCCCTCTGCTGTTCATTCTGTCCACATGCATCCACGGCCTCTTACCTGCATGTAATAATAACCTTTGCTTGCTCTTTCTCTCAGAGTTTTTCAGACTTTTTAAATACATTAATGTGAAAAAAGATGAAGAATATGTTTATATTTTTGGAAATCTTTCTAACAAATTTTAAATGAATAATAAAGAAAGCAAAGTATAATGCACACTAGAGAATTTTAGGTTTGATTTGCCTCTTCAGGGAGCAGTGTGGGGGGAAAAGTATTGAAAAAGTAATTAGTGACACATTATTTATTACTTTTCAAAAATGTACTTAGTTGCACTACTTACTGCCCCAATAAAGTAACTTAGTTGCATTACTTTAGGATTACTTTGTGTGTATTATTGCAAACATTGATCACAAATTTTAAATATTTAAAATGTTATTATTTTGCAATTAAACAAAAGCAAGCAACAAAAAATTGTTGTAACAGTAACTAAGTTACACCCAACACTGTCAATCTGGATCTGTGGTTAAGTGTGACACAGTTACACTGTTTGCTGCAACTAAGGATGCAACATTCAGTATCAGAACTGAAACTGATGTAAACAATTTGGCTTTAAAGCTGGGGTACATCACTTACAAACTCACACTGCACATTTTAATGTGCGCAGCTACTTTCTCTGAGACGTCTTTTGGCACATGAGTAATGTCCACCTAGATATGCTCAAAAACACATTTTTACCGACAGCAACGTGAAAATGGAGTGAACCATTCAAGTACAGTCAATCAGTGCGCTGATTTCAGCTTTTTAGGAGAACTAAAACACTTTTGATTTAAACAATACTGTACGTTGAGATCAGATTTTATACTTTTTGATGGAATAGAAAAAGTTTTCAAACTTAGAATATATTTTAAGTATATATTAAGTATTGACTGATACAAGTGTAGGGCCTGAAAATAATTATCAAAACTCAGCTCATTAGAAAACGGGTCATTATTTATTGTGCAAATAACAACCTTACAACATTATGTAAATAACATTTAAAGGAGACATAATATGCAAAATTGACATTTTTGAAGTCTTATTCCTATTCTAAAATTGCTTCCTCGTCAAAAACACAGTTGAAGTTTTGTCTGTGAGATATGTTTTGTTACTCTCAAAACATCCTTCTGAATGTCCCTGATCTGTGAAGTCATAGGTAGATCTCTGAGATTTTTCATACCGTTTTTAAGTTTTTAAGTCCATAAATCATCCGGACTAATTTTTGAGCATTTCTACTTCTCTAGCACATCAAAGACGATAGTTTTGATTGTTTACACTGTGAATTTTTTCGTTTCAGTCAGTAGACAGAGCTCTACTCAGTTCCTAACTCAGTGGGAAACACATGACTGTCCTGTGCTTTACTACACTCTTTTTGTTGGTTCTGATGCAAGAGATAACAAAGTGGGGTTGCTCAGGAGCCTGTTTAAAGAAAGAAAACGACACAAAAAGTGCATCATATTTGTCCTTTACTATGCTAAACATGGGTCATGTCAGTCACAGATCTTAAAATTTTGAGAAAAGTTTAAGCCTTATAAGATTTGCTAGTTTTTGTTGTTTTTTTTCTAAGATGCATAAATATGTTTTATTCAAAAAGGTAAGGTATTCATTTCAAAACTGTTTTATAATTTGAAGCTTCTCAAAGTTTATCTGCACTAAGTAATAGTCTGATGCAGATTATAACACAATACATAGTGAACTACAAGACTTCAGTTTTTACTAAACACTTTATGCTTAAATTTAAACTTGTTTGGTTTTATTGGTTTTATCAAAGGTTTTATTTTCTGCTTACATTACTTAATCTTTCTTCACAACTCTGGATCTGAGGTGAAAGCACGTACAATGCATGGCTTATTTGCATTCAACTTATTTTTATCTCTTTTCTTGTATGTTTATTATAGTTCTGTCATGTCCTCATTTGCAGAGACCAGTATGATTCTCCCTCGGTCACGACTTTGGGGGTGAATGCTGTGATTTCGGGGCTGGAGAAGGGCCTGAGTGGGATGTGTGTGGGTGAGAGGAGAGAGGTGGTGATTCCGCCGCACTGGGCCCACGGAGAAGACGGAGGTGAGGATAAAATCAGCACAGACTTTATAATAAAAACTAAGGGATTACATTAGTTAAAACATTTCTCTGACGTTACAGAATGTTAAACCAATGTAATCCCCACAAAGGCACCTGACATGAATACAAACTTGGACATGAGTTATAATAATAAATAATAATGCATTGGATTTATATAGCGCTTTTTAAGAGACCCAAATGCACTTCACATTATTTACCCCACTGTGGCACCTGAGGCCTCTCTATCGGTCTCCCATCCAAGTACTGCCTAGGCCCAACATGCTTAGCTTCTGAGATCTGAAGGGATCAAACTTTTGGCAAGCTGGTATGGCCACGAGTTATGCACTTAAGTAAACTCCCCTTATTTAGTGCATTATCAATAAAATACAGTATGTGGGGCTACATGTCATGTTAAGAGCAGAAATACTATTCAAAGCTAAATGTAACTTACTTCTCTCTTTGTATCTAACTTAGTTTAATGTCATATAAATAATAGTATATAATATATATAATAGTCTATTTCACACTTTGAACATATTGTCAAACAATAATATCACGATTCAGTGTATTGCTTCACAAAAAATTATACCACCAAATTATATACACCCTGCCAACATTAGGAGGCCTTATAAAGTTTGGGGGATTAAGAAAATAGAAAAGCTCACTTCCAATTCAAAACCGCAGAGCTGAGACGTCTCGCCTCTTCAAAATACAGTATAGTATTACAGCCAGTTGTTGTTATTGTGGAATAATGGTCATGTGACATTTCTGAATACCATATCCACAGATGGGTTAGGGTTAACCAAGACATTTGTTTGCAAGTCTTTCTATCAAATATTGAATACACCATCTATCTTTTTTTAATGAATTGTCTTGTTTAAAATAAAATTATGATCACAAAAAAAGAAGTGAGGAGGGACACGTTCTAGTTTGTTCAATTACACAATTTATTTTTTGGGGAGAAGCTCAAGTTGTCTCAGGTCAAGTCTCAAGTCACTGTTGAGTGCCAAGTCTTAGTCCATTTTATCAGGTCAAATCTCTCAAGTCCTTCAAATAGTGACTCAATTCTGACTGCATTTCCTTAAGTCTGACTTTAGTTTAAGCGAGTGGAGATAGTTGAAATCTGGCCCAAGCCTCAAATACAGAGCAATATAGAATTGCATTCATTAATCAAACATAATAAAACTCTTTCTGAGCGATGCATGTATGCGTGCATCACCGTAACCTGGTTTAAACCTTAAAGAAATACATTTTCACACAATACATCCCATGTAATGTTACTTGCAAATAACTTGTATTGTTTACTAGAGATCATATTGAACTTCCTCCTCCTTCACAGCGGCGGGCGTCCCAGGCAGTGCGGTGCTGCTGTTTGAGCTGGAGCTGGTGGATCTGCAGAAGGGAGTCCCCGATGGTTTCATGTTCGTTTGGCTCGAGGACGGACCTGAGCCTCTGTTTCCTGCCATGGACCTCAACGGAGACAAGCAGGTGCCTTTAGAGGAGGTGAGGTTAGGCTTTATGTGCTGCTTCTTACATCTGTGAACACTTTATGACTATTATGATCCAACTCTACTACCTTTGGGGGTTTAAATAAATGTAAAAAATAGCTACTGTAGCTATCCTTCTCACAGTTTTAGGACAATATTCTGTTCACGTGCACATTGGCATCAAAGAAAATATTGTTTGAATGAAGCGTTGATCAATAATGTGTACATTGTATTGCTGTATGACTGCAAGCATTTTGTGAAGAGGTTGGGTTACACACAGTGATGTCATGAAGTTAGATAGTGGGCACTTGTTTATTAACATATATTATTAACATTTTACTTTGCCATGAAATATCTAAAAAGTAACTTGACAAAATTTCAAATAGCCAAACTTTTAATGATCATATTAATTTTGGATTGGCCCATATGGATTTTTTTATACAATACTGATATCTAATGTTAGATGATACCAATATTTGCATTTTACAAGGTTCACAAGATCACAAACTTACTTTTAACTTTAGAGTTTTTGCTGGTGGCTGTGATTTGTGATGAATATTCTCGGTGGCAATATTATGCAGCCATATTTTAGCTTTGGCTTTTAGTATGTTTATTTACAATTTTACTCTTTAACCTTGTCCATCCCTTATATTAATGTGTTAATGTTTTTTTCTGTTGTATGGTTATATATGCTGCTAAAATGTTGACTTTCAGTATTCAGAACCTGTAACATGTTTGTGTAAATTAGTAATCGCTATGGAAATGGTCAAAACGCATCTCTGAACTGTATCTTTTTTACTTTTCTAGTTTTCAGAATTCATCAAGCTCCAAGTTCGCGAGGGCAAAGGCCGTCTGCGACCCGGAGTGGACCAAGAAAGTATCATAAGAGACATGTTTTATAACCAGGACAGCGACAGAGACGGGACGATTATAGAAGATGAAGTACAACTCAAAGACGACACAGTGCCACAAAGAGACGAGTTTTGAAATAGTTTTCAAAATGGACAAAACAAAAACTGGAGAAAGGTTTTGTGGCACTTCGACCTGTCAAGATTCACTCAAACTGTACCGTTTTTACAACTTTATCCTGTGTGAATTCATGGAAAATAATGGGTTCTGTTCACGAGACATTGCAACGTTTTTAATATTAAAAACAGATAGAGGGCAGCTAAAATAAATATAATTCAGTTGCAGTTGTAATGGAGCTCAAAAGTAGAAGATCGCCCTGGGTCAGGAAGTTCAATGCACCATTATAAACTCACAACAATACAGATTTAGAAAATTTTAATATTAAGAATTTAAACTAGGACTAGGCAATATCGGGATAAAAATGGAATTGTGAGTTCATCTCTGTGACAATCTGCTTTTTGATGAAATTGTCATATTGTTATTTTTCATTTTTCTATTTAATGGATCTGTTCAAATGCAGATTATTTTTCCAACCTACTTCTCTTATTGGGCTGTTTTTTTTTAAAGTCAAAGTTGTGGTTTATTGGGTCATAAAAAAGGTGAATTTTAGCAATTATTCAGAATTGATTTGCGTAAATACTTGTTCATTTCTGACAGATTTTTTTAAAAGATTATTTTCATGTCTTAATGTTGTATTAGAAATGGTTAGAAACCTGTTTTACGCAACAATGTTCTAATTAACTGATTGTTTAAAGTTTATTGAAGGGCTGAGGTAACTTTTTTTTTTCAAAGGCTTGGTCGCTTGTTTCTTTCTGAAAATCTGGCAACACTGGTCAGACTTTGAAAGCTGCATTTAACCACTGACAGAAAGAAGGAACAGAAAGCATACAATTGTATTTACCACAAAGGCAATTAGAAAATAGAAAATGGTCTTCATGAATCGTGATGAAACCAAATTTGTGATCCGTCTCAAATAAAATGGCATGGCTGTTTTCAGTGTAAAAAACACATTCATAACTTAAAATTCAGCAAAACATCGTAATAACTCAATTTATAAAGCTGCAGAAACAGTAGATCTTATGTTCATGACTCATCACGTCACTGATTAACCAGATCGTTGATTTTAAACTCCCTGGTCACCTTATTCTGCCCTGCCTGCTTTTCTTGGCAGCACACTTCCTCTTTAGCTGCGGTTAGCTTGTAGGAATCAGTTGTTGAGTTTATTAACTGTTACATCTGTTTAAAATCGCCTCGCAAGACAATCAAAGGAACATGCTAGCTACCTTAACAGAGCTAAACAGGAAGTGCGATGCCATGGAAAAGTGGGCGGGGCAAAATAAGGTGAATAGAAATTTATATTGGGAGCCTGTACTTATGAAACTAAGTGGTGGGCGGTCACTGCTGAGCTTCATTTCTCTCCTTCTAGACTTTTAAATCCAGCCAAATACAAAATGACACAAGAATATTTACGTAGCAAACTTGTGAACCAATTCTTTTTCTCAACATTAGTAGATTTTCTGTTTGGATATTTCTTTTAAAATATGAATTCCTCATGGTTATCTACATGCTGTCCCACATGTTGTTAACAAAACATGGGTGTATTACGTTGCCTTGGTGTAAATTTGACCATTTCTTGGCATGATTTGTAAATTCAAATGAAGCCACTACATAGTTTTAAAGTGTTAAATGTTACTTAAATGTTAATATATAAAGTAAACATGTTTTATTACAAAAGTGAGATGTGCTTCATTCTGCAGATGCATAAAAACAGTAAGACAGACGCTTTGATGAATTAGTCGGTCCAAATCAAAAGGACTTTTTATTGTAAAAGATGCAAATCCCACAGTCCAGTGAGGTACAGTATACAGTATTTCGTTGTGCGTTTTTTATTCCCTTTTTCCTTTATAAAAACAGTTATAAACCTGCGTCTCAAATGTAAAACTTGACATTTGAACTACAGATGCTTTGTGACCTTTTTAATATCAGTCTTTACAGCTTAGAAATAACAACAACGAGGAGGTGCTTTAGTCTGGGATGTGCGTTTTTAAGAGAAGAGGTAAAACAACCATTTAAAAACCTTCAGCGCAGGTTTGTGAGTGGGACTCCAGAGGTAACCAAAGGGATCTTCTGTGTTCACTTGTTTCCGGTGAGGAAGCGAAGAACCGCGTTGGGGACGTCTAGCGATTCATCTTTTACCAAGACGATGTCATAAGAGTCCAAGTATGACGGCTTCCTGTCCTCCACCTGGGGAAAAACAAACACACAAAATGCAGAGTTTCTACAGATTTTAACTTTTGTGACTTCTACAAAACATATCAACATTTACATGACCTTGCATAACTAACTATTGAGACGGAAATAAAATAATTGTATTGATTTCTGCACATGAAAAAGTTATTTCAAATCAGATCAGTTACAATATACTTTCAGATTTAGTGCATTTAATTCCAGTTTTAAACAAAATAATGAAGGATGTCTTTTTGTTTTATTAAAATAACTGCAATACATGAAATAAAAATTTTAATGGGCACATTTTTATAAACATGTTTCGTCTTAATCTTTACTCAGAAAGGGCAAAACTGTGCCAGAGGAAAATATCCCCCAATATTTTTTCAAAACAAGTAGATTCCCCAAACTTTCTCAATGATGTAAGTTAGGATATAGTTTTTCCACAACTGTACGAACCCTGAAAGCAGTTAGATATATGTTTTGGCACTTTTACATTAATGGTGCACTATGTAACTTTTTGGCCAAAAATAGTTTTGAACAAAAGCAATTTCTTTATCATTTGTTTATCTGTCTTTGTTGCAATAAATAAATCAATAATAAAAATGAAGCAGGCTTGCATGACCACAAAATGGACAGATTTTTGTCCTGTAGGAGGGCCTCTCCCTATGTTTCCATGGAAAAGCGGTTCCTTTAGATGTATTTAAAAGAAGTGCTAAGTGAAACAAACTGATTAGTCTTGCCAATCAAAAATGTTCTTTTTGAAATTACGCAATGTTTTATTTTGCAAAACATTGTGTAAATTCACTTAACTCTCTAAAACCTTGTGGTTTGGTCTGAATTGTGTGGCTTTTTTGCTGTTAAATGTTGGTATTGAGTCAAATAACTAATAGATAATAGTAAAAAACAAAATTCTTTTGAAAATTACAATTTTGTCTTTAGTCTTAGTCAAAGGCATCTAAACAATCTTGTCACAATGAGAGTTTTTCAATCACAAACTTAGGTTTTTGGGTCATAGTAATTGTGAATAATTACAAAACCATGACATAATAATTGTAACACAAATTTTATATCGTAACATCTATAAAAAACAGGTCACCGTTTTTTGATTGCTAAATTACTTTACAATTATTTCAACTATTATTTGTTGCGGGTAATGAATTAACTTATTGGAGCCACTAAAGGGATAATCTCATAAACAATGGTCCTAACTCACCATCTGAAAACTCATTAATTTTACCAGTACAATTACCTTGTCATTGAGGAATCCGATCTTGAGGATGTTCTCCATGTCGTGGACGCCGTCGGCCATGTTGAGGTCTCCCAGAGAGTCTCCGAGCAGCAGCACATTGGGCCGCGCTCTCAGTTCTCGAAAGTGCCCGGTGTTCAGCAGCGCTCCTTCTCTTTTGTTATAGATGTGGATGAGCTCGCCTTTGAACGCCTGCAGCACTCCCTGCAACACACACAGAGGAGTCAGGTCAGAAAGCATTAGAATAATCTATTTTATTTGAAGAATATTGTTGCTATAGTGAGACATATTGAGGAACATTTTGTGCCACTAATGCTGACAATATGAAGATGCCGTAATAAATATATTAATAAAAAGGAGGGTCTAAGGACACTGGGTCCCCTGGGACAGTTATCCATTTGTCTCTTTGCTGTTGAACAATCTGCTTTGGCATTCTTGATAAATAAGAAATTAAAATAAAAAGAATCACGCACTTTGACCACTTAAAAAAAGGGTGAAGTTTGTTTACAAATGATGAAGCAACATTTGGGCTACTACATCTTCATCTGGTAATTGGTTTGATTTTCTAACATTTGTGTTTGCCAAATCATCAATCTTGTGAAGTCCTGAGACTCCTGTTGGGATAAACTGAATTCAATTGAAAAAGTCACATTAGCAGGAAAAAACTGAGCCACAACAATACACATAACTTATACTAAAATATACACTATTACGACTTGTGAGCTAAACACATATGTTACTACAATTCGCTGTGACACAGTCGGTACAACAACCCACATAAAAAAATTATTAAATGTTATATTTTCTGTGGTATATGTTTGAATTACAATGAAAGCCTCTCTTTCTTTTCCCTTGATGTTCTTGAACTGTGCATTGCAACACTTGAATTTCACATTGCGAGACAAATAAAGGATATTTTATCTTCTTCTAAATCTGAATCAGACTGAAGTCAAGATGTAGTTTTTCCTATTATTTTGCCATGAAGTATCTCAAAATATAGTTCACAAATTGAATTCTGAAGTGACTAGAGATACAAAATGTTGCCCTCCACCTGATTGAAATAACACTGGCCTGTAGAATGTTGTGATGTGATGTGAACACGACCTTTACAATTAGTTAGTTTATGGTTCATGCGCTAATGTAGGTCTAATTTACAGTATTTTAAGCTTTCTGTATCTAGATTCTGTTTTTGTAGCTTGCAAATCTCTAAACTCAACTCTGAACAAGTGGTCGCATAAAGCCATTTACTGAATTGTATTTCAAATGAACGTCTAAGAGTTAATATCTTCTAAAAATGATCTGGATTGCAACTGCAGCGCTACTTGCTACTCACAAGTTCGTCAAAATCCATGTAATTAGAGAAGACGTTAACATTGGAGTGAAAGACTCTCGCCTGTCGAATCACTTCTTCCAAAATGTCTCCGATCCCGGCAGAGAAGATGAGCAGAGGGATGCTGTGCTCGTGGAGGTGATCGAAGAAAAACTCATATCCTTCCCTGTAAAATCAAAGGCAATCAATTTGCGTAATTAAAAACACACTTTTAATATAGACCCGTTCAGAGCCTACGTCATTTTGGGGCGGAGCTACACTGGTGCCTCCGCAGAGTTTCCCCCATAACTTTCTACACAAAACAGGTAAGCTGTACTATCGATATTAAACGGTTAGAAAACTCAACATTGACTTCAAATGAAGCTCTGACCTCTCCTAATGTGTTCCATGATTTTGCACCAGTGACACATTTTATAAGTCGTGATTTCTGCGGGATAATTAGCTAGCCACTAAAGGCAATAGGAACAATGAGGGATCACTATCAAAACAAATACATCGCCTCAGAATCATGTAAGTATATGATCGGAGACTTTTATACAATAATCTTCTGTAGAAATCAGCACAAAATAAAGCCACAGGTGCAATTTACTGTGAGTCTAATTCTCCACTGATAATTGATAAATAATTAACACAACTTGCACCAAAATCTTAAGCAATGTCACGGTAACTCACCTCCTGTGCTTTTCCGCAAATTAAGTCGTCAAACTCATCAAGAGATTTGTATGCTCAAAGCTTTTCTCTTGTTTTTTATATATATAAGTAAATATCTGGCCACTGAATATCGGACACTCACTAACGTCACGCTAACATTCAGTAGTTAAATGTACATGGATCTGGAGTCGCGTGCGGTTCGTTAAATTTAGTTTAGAGTTTTGCGATTTTTTAATGAAAATGCACCTGCGTAGTTTGAAAAGCCTGAGACTGGGCACCACTCAGGACAGCCATCTTTGTTTAATAACAGTAAATGGGTCTATATAAATATATTTTTTTAGTCTTACCTAAGCATTGCATCAGATTCACGCACAGCTATGTGAAGAGCGTCTTTTTTAATTCTTTGCTCAATTAGGAGCTCATGAGCTTTTGTCCACCTGCAGAAAACAACAAAGACAGTTCCTCCTTATTTTAGTAAATATAATTATGGAAACTGAAGACCGTGTTTGTCATCAGTGCACTCACCACTCGACCATGAGGGCAGCTTCTCCTCTACTGACCGAGTAGAGTCGATCTCTATGGGATAGTAGGTGTTCAGGAGGTGCTTCAGCTGTGGATGACAAAAACGTTAACCATTGTGCCCCGTCAGAAAAAAGTTCCTAATCTCCTGTTAGCGCCCTTTTGCTCCACTTTTTTGGACTGCTGTGAAATTAAAGTAAAACACCCTCAGTGCCCCTCCACACACCTACAATGAGGGTTAAAATGGCGCCAACAGAAGAGGGACAAAAAAACTGCTTCTGCACAAAAACTACATAATCATAAAAGTCAAAGTTGGGACTGATTTTTAGCATGTTCAAGGCTGTAATAAAAGGTCCAAACAAATCCAGTTTAGATTTGGGTCATTCTCTGAAAGTGGGACCGTTTTGCCCATTGGTTATTTGACAGGTTTTATTAAGTAAATAATAATAATTTTGTTTAAATTTTTATGTAATATATACCGTACTACTAATGTGCCTCTAAAAGATTTTAAAAAAATTGCAGCTCAAGATCAGATGGAACTTTTTTTTTTTACAACCTGTTTTTCAAAAAAATAGCTTAATCATGACCAAAAGTGTGAAATTTTTATCCAGCAATAAACATGATGTAATTCCTCATGTAAACTTGATAAAATACTGCATTAAAACACAATAAAATGAAGGATAATGTTGGAAAATATGTTTGCATTTCGTTTTTCTACTTTTTGTATTCAGTTTGTGAAAATGAGCTGAATTCCTGGGTATCCGCATGTAACTGTTGGCGTCCATAAAAGTTACACACGGACCTGATCAGTTTTATCAGCAAGTGAAGACTTTTCAACGCTCAGGAACCTTGCAGCTGATAAACGCCTAATGTGTGTATTCAGAGATAATATCTCAAAATCAACATTTTATTTATAGCAACTCTCTCAGCTAAAAAATGTGGTCCAGTTGGTGTCCATGTTACATGTGGAATTATGCTGGATTGAGAGCACTTGAAATTGAAATTGAAATGGCTATATTGGAAAAACTAGTTCTGCATCTTTCTTGACCATTATACATCCTGTCAGTACACTTCTCAAGATGGAAATTAACCTAAAAATAAAACAATTGCTGCAGTTTGAATTTTCAGCCTGGATGTCACACTTATAGTCCCACTTTCAGAGAATGACCCATTTTCATTTTATATGAAAATAAAAAAACACTGAGGATTTTCTTCAAATTTGGTATTTTTAGTTGGAACAGAAGTGGATTAACAGATTAAAGCAAAAGAAAGTTTGAAAAATAAACTTTTTACAATATTTTTTACAGTCATCAAAAAAGGCGAAGTAAAATGGCTTTAAACAGAACACAAGGACAGCACATGTGTGATATGACTCTGGGTTTAGCAAAATTGCGAGTTGACTTTTTGAAAATGTGACTCTAACTAAGGTTTGTAGCAAGAAATCATTAAAATATCTCCAAAACTGTATCACTGGTGGACAATTTAAAAATGAAAAACGCCAAAAAATGAAGTAAAACTCTCCATTGGGACACAAGGGTTAAAGAGATACAATTGGGGATAGAGTTTTTCATTTTTATTCACACTTTAAGGCCTTGTTAAGCACTGCTGTAGACTATAACTTCAGGTTTAGTCTTCAACTTCACATGAACGCGCCATTCTTTTATAAAACAGCTTGTGGAATTTTAAGTTGCCGTAACTTCCTGACTAAAAGGCGTAACATTTTCACAAGCGTAGAACCATGCAGCTAATAAGATATCATGTGACAAAATTATAGATTCTGACAGACTTACTATAAATCAATGTGGCCTATATTTTTACTTAGTTTTTTCCTTTTTTATATCTAGTTAGTGCAGTTAAGTTATATATTCAGGTACGCTCAATAATGTCAAAATTGTGGTGTTACATCAACTAAATTTTGCAGCACCATAACTGTTGCCTATACATTATTGGTTGATTAATAAAAGACATTTCCTGCTATTTCTAAAAGGTAATTATGTGTCTGACAACAACTCCAGGCATGTACTAACATGTAAAAAACAAACAGTGTATTTGATTTTGAATTGCTAAAAACTAAGAACATATATATATGTTATACCCCTGTGCAATATGCAAGTCTTAAAAAGCCTACCTTTTGCTTACACTCATCATTGATAAGCCTGCTATTGTCGAGTATATCTGCAAAGTATACACAGAGTTACACAATAGTAGAACACAAGAAAATCAAATCAGTGGCTGCACTTACTGTGACAAGTAGGACACCGTTTTCCATTGTATTCAAATCTGGTAAGGGTCATGTCAAAGTCCGAAATCACCTGAGTTCAACAAAGCCAGTTACAAAGTGAAATGACAAACACATTACATAAACTGAAAAGAAGACATTATGTACTGTAACTTGCCTGGAGTGTGTTGGAGCCTGCCTTTTGCATAGAAACAAGAATCTCCTGCACTCTCTCCGGGTCCTTCATACACACTGAACTGTTGGATAACTGTGGGATCTGCCAAAGAAATACAGAATATAAGTATTGTCTTATAGTAGAGTAGTGCTTAAGCATAACCATAGAAAATATGTGGTTTTCCAAGTGCTACCTAAATCTAAATTGTATCTATAACTCAGGGTACCCACTCATAGCCCATAAATATTTCTAGGACATTTCCAGGACATTCGCAACAAGGATTTTGTGTAATCACGACATCTACATCACCAATATTTAGCCTCTTTTGCCAAGTCTGTGACAGCCCCTTTTATGACAATGACCAGATCTCTTAAAGTCAAATCATGAGACAGGCAATTTACAAAGCAGCAGCCCCTTTGACAGCCTCTTTTTTTAGTGTGTTTCAAGGCATCACAATTACATTATTTCAGCAGCGGTGCAGGACTAAAATGTTTGAAAAAATATAGTCAATTTTGATCCAATTTTTACGTTTTCAGTGGCTGAAAAAATGAGAATAAATCCTGTTTTTTGACACATTTTACCACAACCTACTGTGACTTTTGTAAAAATGTGTGTTTCCAAATAAAGCATTTGGTTAAACAGCCAAATGAAAAATATGAATTTGTGTTCAATGGTTGTGGGAACATATTTTGGTTTGGGGCGCTGAGATAATTTTTTTTGCATTCTGGGTTTGCAGATCCTATTTTTTTTAAGCAGTTTTATAAAAGCATTTTTTTGTAAATATTATTTCAACTAACTTACACATAAGGCATTTTAGAGTTGGCTGTGCCTATTACAAAAATCAGATTCATTTGTTTGCGCACTAGTATGTATTTTATGAATAGGTCTCAATAATTTTCCAGGAAAACATTTTCTTTTCCATGACATTTGGCTGTTTTTCTTATTTCCATGTGTTTTCCATGACTGGAAAATGGGCTTATCATTTTCCAGATTTTCCAGGTTTTCCAGGATGTGGCGTGGGAACCCTGATAACTAGGTCTGAATCAGGGCTGAACTAAAAAGTAAGTATTATATAGGCTACACCATCTCCACCATAGTTTTAAGGAATGACTCAAAGAAAAAACACAAGAATTAAAGAAGAGTCCAATCACAGCCTGAGAAACACTTAAAGTTATTAAATGTAACATTGAAATGTTGATATGAACAGAGACTCCTCTCCACAGATCTGACCTGTCATGTCACCTACTTGTCTCTGTGGAAAGAAGACCGATAGTGTTTGCATACTGCTGGATTTATTATCAAACCAGGTGACAAGAGACAGGCAGGTGTATAATGCACCTTTAATATATGCAACATAAACAATACAAAAGTATTTATCGTGTCCAACAATTGAACGTGCATATAACACACAATCTGATTTAGCAAGCTATTTTTTTATATGCAAATGTGAGCTCAACCACAACCTAGCTCCAGTATCTAGGACGAGGAAGTGAGGCTGTTACTAGCACAGATGCCTCATGATGCTTGATTAAAATAGCAATACCACATTAACTATTTATTAAATAGATCAATTAAATTCAAATGATCTATAGCTACGATACAATTAAAGCATATGCCAAGACAAAGTCGTGGAAAAAACAATAACACAGTAAGGCGCCTAGCATTCATAGAGCAACATATCAGGCTAGCTTAACTGCAGTTGAAAAATGTACTCCCGTTGTTAGCAAACGAGTATTTCTGCAGCTGCTGTGCGCATTTTCATCCCCTAACAGCTCAAGAAGATGTACACAGTGTTGTTTTTGTTACCATTTTGTCGATAATTGTTGTAGATCACCGCTGGACAGTTACTGAAAGCTGGACATCCGAATCTGTGGAGGCGTCTGCGCTGTTGTTGCTGAGGACGTTGTCATCTGTTAGCTGAGGCGTTCAAGGACCGCGGTCAGTTTGAACAATATTATACATTTTCTTTATTTTCTGTGTGTTTAAAAAAGTAATGCAGCGTAATTAACCACTATGACGCACGATTTTTGTTCTATTGCTTCATAGTAAAATTAATATTTGGCTCAAGACCTCTTATCATTTATGAACCGTATTAATTGATTTTGTATACACGCAAACTTTGTCTTTTGTGTGTTAAATTTTATTCTCCTAAAAATTTTAGGCGTTGGATATAATAAAAAATAATACAAAATAAAAATAAATTAAATGTGTGTGTTGGCATGGACAATCACAGTCAGTGACATTTTTGACAAAACATTACGTATTGTAAGTATTGTAATGATTTCTTTATCTGTCACAATGAAAAGAACAAGTTGTGATTTTTCTCTTTGACGAGCTTTTGCCTGCATTAAACGCCGCAGTACTACCACTTACATAACTTCAGTTGTGGGACGGTTCTTGGTCCCCAGAGGGCAAATCTCTCTGACATAAGGCCTATCCATTTACTGCTTGTCCTTTACAACCAGCTGTCAACTCAAAAGTACTATTGTGAAGGAGATTTAGAAGCTCTAAAAATTAATTAGCCGATATATAATTTAATTAAAGCATTGTTTTTTTTCTTCAACTTCTGCACAATAAAGTACACCTTAAGCTGCAGAAACATGTGAAATACAAGACAAGAATTGGTTAAGGTTTATGTAGATCTTGTCCAAAACAGAAACCATACTGTATATTGTGATTTTACAATAATAAAGTGATGCTACAAAAATAGTAATACTCAGAAATCGATCTTAAAAACATCTTTATTTGCAAGTGATGACAACGTAACATTTCTTACATCCAATAGTAGGACATAATGTCAGACTATCACATGCAAAGCAAAGTACACAGCTTATTCCAGTTTTTTTTTTTTCAACGACGTGTTTGTAAGTTGGTCAACAAAATGGAAAAAAAATGCAGCGTAATTCCTGCATTGTAGTTATACTGTTAAAAATGCGGCACCGTTTTTGTATTCTTTTACTTTATCTTCTTTCTGGTCATTTCGACAGTATCTTTGGATGGAAAGAGCGGCAAAGGCTACACCAGCTTGCAAACAAAATACAAAACTGAACACGAGGACATGAAGCGGGACAAAACAATACAATCATTTTGTCTGATATGCAAGAATTGGATTAAGCAAGGTTAAAAGTGCAGCGGCAACATAAAATCCCTTTCCCATTAAGACTTCACAAACTATTAGCTGTCTCAAAGTGCAGTTCATAAAGCCACTATTTCATCTGTGGCCAGACTCAAGCACATATTTCTTAGCATCTTCCTTAGCTACACACTGAGCCAAAGTGCAAATGAAATGAAAACAACCAGGCCATTGTCTAAGATTGGTGCGTAAAGCAATGGCCAAATGGTCTACAGATGTTATTAAAAGGGAATGATTCAATCAATTACATATATTACATTAAGTGCCCATCAGCAAATTGCATAACTCTTTGTTTCTCTCTGAACTGATGATGTACGTTAAACTGTACACAAAACAAGTTACGAACTGTACGGTTTGAAACGACACTGTTTTTTGTAAGACTTATTATATGCATTTAGGTTGTAAGACTGCCAAGTTAAAGCACACGTTTTATTTGTGATATTAAGCACAGTTACTACTCCAGACCTACACGAGTTAAAGATTGTCACAGTGTTACTATGGAATGACACTTGAAGCTATATATATTTTTAATTAAATAAAGGAATGCATTAAAAGAAAAAGATGATTCTCAAACTGCGATACAAGTTCAAACAAGCTTCTTCATGTGATAGTCATGCATCTTTTAAGTTTAAATTTATGTTTTTTATTAGCTTAAAGCCCATGAGTTCAATGTTTATCAAATTATGACTGACTGCTGTGAAAGCCCCTGTGGAAAATATAAATAATAGTGACAAGAACCCTCCAAAAGTGCTACTTTGTTAGAAAATGCAGAGCCAGTTTTAGCCATTTTTTCCTAGCTTTTAAACAAATATTTAACAAATAAAAGGTGTAACGAGTATTTCAATTATCAAATCATAGCTGCTATAGTGTAATGTACTGTATGAATGTTAAACCCCTTAACTACAATATGGTTGCTAGGTAACAGCCGCTGAATTACCTGTACTTAAGTCATATGTGCATAAATCTTTAATAGAATCATGTTTAGTTTTTGTTTTGTCTATAATGGGCAAGACATTTCAAAAGGAACTTGACCACAGTTTGAGAACCACTGCGATAGTCCTTCTAAATATATAAGCATAAAATAATAGAACGAAATATGTTTTTTTAAATAAACATTTACATACGTAGCTTCTTTACCGTTTCTGTACACATAAGACATTGACCAACACGTGTAACATCGCTGTTGGTGGATTTATGTACACTGTCACTATTCACATGTTTACATTCAGTAAATCTTTCAAACTGGCCCGATAGGACAGTAAGCCCACGAAAACGTCTCATGGCTTTTGAACCAAATATGTAAAAAAACAAAACACTTCTTCTCAGGGATGGGACAATACTGTTTAGCCACGATTCGATTCTTGTCTCAATACATGGGTCAAGATTCCGATATAGAACTACTTTTTTCGGTGAATTGGCTAAAAAAAAAAAAAAAAAAAAAAACATGGCTTTTCAATAAATAATATCACTGCTTAAATGTAGTTTTTAGAGACTTTAGTTAGAAGTTCCTCAAGGTAATGTGCAGGGTAGTCGACAAGGGGGGGACAAATGGGTCTTTTGTCCTGGGCCCCAGGGTCTTAGTGGCCCAAAATTTTAAAGACTGTGAAATGACAGAGGAATGAACCTTTTCTAATTACAAAACAAAGCTATGGAGGAAACCATAAGAATCGAACCAAACACTAGAATTGAAAAAACACCATTGAATGTTTGTGACTACTTTCAATATCGTCCCATCCCTACTTATCCTGGAATGAAAGGAAACAGCTGGTTTCTGTCACACAAATGTAACAATGGAACATTTAACACTCGATTTGTGATTGTAGCTGGCGACGCAGCGTGAGCGTGCGCCTGTGAAGCTGCTGCATCTGTTGCATTCGGTCACGTTGCCGCGCCAGGTTTTGCGGCATGGGGTAGCGCTGGCAGCCGTAGAGAAATCGATAAGGAATGCGCACGTGGCAAGCCGTAGCTCTGCACCTCGGCTGTGGCATGGGCGGCAAAAGCATCCACCTTTTCCTCTCTGCGCAGTAACGATACGCTTCTTTGCGATACTGCTTGTCCACATCGTCGCTGTTCTTCCAACCGCCGATTATAAACACGTCTTCGTCAAAGTGGCAAATAGCGGCTCCTTCGATGCTGGTTACCTCCGGCGGCAAGCTTTCAAGGATCTCATCCGAAATGCGTACGCTTATCTTTTGCCTGGCCACCTCGTCGCGAACGGTGTAGCTTTTGGGGCAACAGGACGCTGTGTGGTAGAAGTTTGTTGACGCGACGGCCATCTGAAAAACGCAGTAGTTGTCGATAAGCGGCAAAGAGTCCACATCTTGCCACTGTCTGCTTTCCGTATCGTATCGAGTCGTCACCGTCTTGAGCCCGTCTTCGTTATCGGTGTCGACTGGAGTGCGTGCCGTGACATAAACAAACCGATCTTCTACACTAATGGCCTTCACATCGCGCAATATTTTCGGTGCGGATTCCAAATTATGCCACTTATCTTGCTCCGGTTCGTAGACACTTACATCTTTAAAACCTGGACTGAAGTTCCCATGCCCGCCGATGCTGTACAAGATATCTTTAATGCACGTGAGACCAAACGAATGTTTACGAGTGGTTAAGTTGCTAACCTGCTCCCACGTGTTGCGATTCGGGTTGTATCGTTCCACAGTCTTTGCAAAGCCGGGCTCCATTGACCCGGCGACGTACACGTGCGATTCGGTTGCGGCGATGGCGTGGCCGTCCAAATGATTGTGAATGTGCGGCAAGTTGACCCACCTGTCCTCGTAAATGAAATAACCGACGCACTCGCTCAAATAGTCCCCTCCTTCAGAAACTCCGCCCACAACCATTATAACGTCCATGTTTTGACCGAACCGAGGCTGGAAAGACGCCATGTGAGACGACCACAGCTCCATATCGGCCGATTTAAGATTCTCAAATCGAATCGCGTGCCCCTCCACAGCCTCAGAGACGAGCCGTAAGCACGCTTCGTTGGCCGCCACGAGTCGTTCATTTTTCACGACTCTCGTCAAATATGTTGGCTTTATCTGCGGCAGTCTGAGAAGTCGGAAAAGCTCTTCGAAATATCGGCTCCTCTCTTCTGAGTTTTTCTGCACCCATTTCACCACAGCTTCAAACAAACCTCCTCAGAATCGACCGTAATCTCCGCGTCCGAAAGCCAGTCTCGGACCAGGTGAAAGGGGAGGGTGTAGAACTCTCGTCTTGGATAACCTTGTGAAAGTTGCGTCGGATCATGTCGGCCGCCCGTAAAGCCAGTTGGTCCAAGGTGTACATGTGCGCCAGACTGTGCACGGCCACGCAGTTGGTCAGGCTCAGTTTCTTCTTCAGGAATTCGCCGCAGAAGTCCTTCAGCTGCACCAAAAGGAACCTGACATGTAAAGAAAACACAATGCATGTCAGTGGGTTGTTCGTTTTAAGAACAAAGACCCAAACCGAAAATGGCACTTGTCGATGGTGCTCAATAAGAAAAGCTAATCCACAAATAACTGCAAAAACAATACACTAGAATTGCTTGAATGACTTGGAATCAGAATTGTAATCAAGTTTTGAGTGTTTTAACTGGATAAGATTTAATTGCTTATGTAGTGTAGAATATTTCACTGATTTTAGGACATTTTAACTGGTTATAAGATAATTTGGCTTAAAATAAGTGCCAATGGGGCAAGAGCCACTTTAACACAGTGGAAAATAATTGTCTTGAAATAAGACGCAATGACTTGAAATCACTTCAAAACACTTTGAAACAAGAAAATATCGATGTCTCTACAATCAATTGCGATTAAATTCATCAAAATGTTTGAAATTAGGTTTAAATTCTAGAATTGATAAAGCTAAAATGATTTAATCCTAGATTTAATTTTAGCTATTTTTGCTAAGGCAAGTAAACATGTTTTATGTGTTTTTCATGTATTCATTTAGGCCAGGGGTTCTCAAAGTTGTTGAGGCCATGGACCCCTTTTCAGTATGAAAATGTCACAAAGATACCCTATTAGGGCTTTGACAAAAATGAATACCTGGAAATTTTTGGAGTATCTCCATAACAATTTTCAGATTATTTTTTACTAATCCAATTGAAATGTGTTAAAAATGTCTTTAAACTGTTTACCTTGCAAATTTTCCAGATGGCAAAAGCCAGTTCATTCAATTAATTAGATTTTGATTAGACCCACTAACTTTTTGTATTATTTTTCTTGCTCGATCCCCATCTGGATTCAGTTATTACTGTATAATATTTTAATGTTCATGTAATTGCAACATGTTGCTAAATGTGAGTAGTTGACAAAATGTATCACAAAAGCGCAAAAATAATAATAATCTTTTTTTTTTTTGCCTTTTTTTGCTTTTTTTTAAACATATCTTGATATTTAATTTTTGGATATCTTGAAAACAACATTCATGATATTATCGAAATATCTCCTGCTCTACCCACATCAGTCTCCACAATGGTATAGCAATACAATCATAAAGTACAAAATATAACCACATTTAAATTAAAAACACAGTTTTACAGTCTTTATTTTGTGTGTGTGCTTGCTTAATAAAAAAAATCTTTATGTTTTGAGATTGTATTTCATTCAAAATTGAAATCTTCAAGTAATATAAAAGCAATCCAGATTTTGGGTGGACCCCCAACACATGGCTCAGGGACACCTGGAGAACCAATTATTTAGGCCATTTATGCTAGCCTTGTGTGTGAGACGAAAGTACATTTAGCGTTTAGTTACAAAAACACACAAGCACATGACACAAAGAACAAACAATGGATTCAAGGATACAAAGAAAGAACACTTTTTTTCTCTTTAGGCCACTGAACACAGCATAAACTAATTCATTTCACTGTAATCTATTTAAAAGCCTTGATGAGAAGACTACCTTTTTATATCTTTCAACTCTATGCTTAGAATTTGTTCAGTCTAGAGCTGATTTTTAATTTAATTTGAGATAAAAATTAATCATGTCTAATTATCAATAACTTGTTTGGGTCTTTTTGAAGCCAATTCTCACTAAAGAAGTAAGAATGTGTTTTGAGATCAGACATTGGAGAAGGAAAATGTATTTTAATAGATATTGTCTTGTTGATGTTGAACAAACAAATATTAAACATGTTATATTCCAACAAGCTAATAGAAAATACTGAAAATCTTAATAACCATATGAAAGGAGAAAAACAAGAGTTAATTTTTGGCCATATCTCCTGGACCAAGTCCAATACTGAGCTTTCTTCAAGATTTTTCAATTTGTGTTTGGGGTTTAGTCAATTTCCAATACTGTTACATTCGCACATGCTGACAGAGAGAAATAATTCTGATCTTTTGACCTCTGCTCAAAGGTCCAATGGCTGAACACTAGGATCAGCGCAGCCAATGAAAGTAAACACTGGACATTCAAACTTCACATGCCATTATAGTACATGCTGTTGTAATTGTGGTTGTTGTTGTTGTTTTGATTGCAGCTTTAGCCTTTAGTGTTGTTGTAAAATCATTTGCATGCTTTTGAATTGCATGAGTGGCTTTTAGGATGACAGTAGCACCTCTTACCTGTCTGCTAGCTCGAGTACTTCGTGCACGTTGCAGGTGCTCACGCGGATCTCCCCCGTGTACATGTACTGAATGACGCTCTCTACTGTGTCTGGGTCAGGGCCCTGCTCCGAGCTCCACTCTTTCATTTCCACACGTCCAGAAATTGACTCGGAGAACTGTCCTGAGAGCAGCGGCGTGAAGTAATCCGTGGCTGCGGCCAAGACGGAGCGATGCGCGGAGAACTCACAGCTGTGGATCATCCCCGAGGCTGATCCGCTGGAGAAGGCCAGCGTCACGTCGCAAAACAAGCCCTGTTTCCGCTGCTCGTTCTGCCTCCGGGACAGCTCCGAGCAGTGCGAGGACGAGCTGAAGTCCTCGGCCTCTTCCGCCTCTCCATCTGCGGCGAGGGCGCTGGGTGTGCCGCCGCCGCCGCCACCGAGATTGCCGCTGCTCCGGGCCGCGTCCTCCGGGTTTGGGGCCGCTGTCGCCATTGCGCTGCCGCCGGAGCTGGAGGAGAGCAGGGGAGGTAAGTGCAGCAAACTAGAGAAGGACAAGAAGCGACATACGCAGCCACACATACATAAAGTCCACGCAGGACGATTGTGGGGCGCGTTTGGAGTTCGCAGCTTCTTCTGATTTCTGTGGTTGTGTGGACAGCGCGAGGGGGCGTAGCAACGACGCAAATACGGAAGTGGTTATGAGGACGCCAAACCGGAAGTGAGTTGGAGCACAGCAGGAAATCAGCAGCTCAGTTATTTTTCCTTTTTTTTTAACACGAAATTGGCCAATTTAAATAACACTTTTTACGTTTTGAACTTATGACTTTGTAGGATGTTCAGTTAATTTAGTTTTATATAACGTGATTAACACATGCACAACACACAATGAAGAATTGGAATGTATTTTGCCAACATAATTTTTATTTGCCTTGAAAATATCTACAGAAAACAAAATGCTCAAACTCTCTATACAATGTTCATCATGCATCTGCTATTTTGTGATGCATTGTGAAAGAAATAGCCAGTAAGAAAAAAACTATGCCTTCTGTTTGTATCAAAACAGTAAAGAACTCCTGCATACCACCAGAAGATAACAGCATAATTAAAAAGGCAATTGTGAGTGGAACTTGTACGTTTGAAATCTTGCCAACCATTAATTTTAACTTAATCAAAATTTAACCATTTTGAGCTCAAGTGTGTCTGGTAAATCAAACAAATCCAGATGCACAAGATCAACTAGAAAGGCCATCACCACACCCACAAAAGCAAAGACACATGTGAATTAGCCAGTTATTTCACAATATATGGGCACAAAGCAGCAGCAGCCTAATAAGTAAACTATTTTTCTATCCATTGTAGAGAAAATGTAGCTTCATCTTCACATTTTTGTCAATAAGAGTTTGACTTTTTAATATATTTTTTTATTACATTACACACATTTATAGCTTCCCTTCTCAATAAGTACATAGGATCACATTGAGTTTACATCAATTAGTTCAAGTTAAACTAAGCTGCACATTACCTTTTACCTTTTACATGACATTTGGGTGAAACAACAACAGATTTTGGTCATTTTAATACACTACATATATTATACGTTTTAGCACAGTTATACACAAATGAGTCACAAATTGAAAATAATACATTTATAACATTATCTACCATAGTTCAAAATATATATATATATATTAATTTTAGATCCATCTGTTATGCTGCATTTATTATGTTATGTTAGTACCGGAGTCACCGTACATAATTTATACATAAATTAACCTGGTATTTTTCTGAAGACACAAACAGCTTCTTTAGAAAACATTACATTTTCAAATGGCACAATAAAGTGAATTGCACAGTTTGAGTCAACTTACTTTTTTAAGCAGCAACAAAATGTTGTAAGATTTGCATCGGAACAAAAGTTATACGACTTAGACATTCATAATTTAGTTAAAGTTTTGAAACAAACACTGCTCCTTTTTAAAATAAAATAACATAGCTACAGTTACTTTTTTTTTTAGCAGCTTTTAAAAGTTATAAGCATCTAGACAAAATGTTTCTACAAATCAATTAAAACCTGGAAGAAACAAGTCTCTCTACTTGGTACCTTTTGACACAAAATGTTGTAAACAAAATACAAATTTCTACATTCTGATAGCTTTCACAACAATATAACATATTTTATTTTTGTTCCTTTGAGTGTTTTTCACAGTGGCGGTACACGTTTGAGCAGAGGCAGTCTTTGAGGGTTCAGGAGATCACATGGACATGTGTTCAGGCAGCACATACGAGATGTCGTCCCACGGGTGACGATACAAACCCTGTTTTAGCCTCTTCTGGTCCAAGTAGTGCCCTGGGTAAGATGAGGGAAAACATATTATTATAAGATTAAAAGAAACTTGTCATATGTGTAGAAAAGACAGATTATTTTTTTTTTATATTGGATGGTACATTTTTTACTTCCCTACCGTAATCTTTGAATAGTCCAAATGATAGTTCAAAATGTAGATTTTTTATTTATATATAGAGCAGTATTCTGTAATTTTGCGAATAAGTTTATACTGATACCACATCATATCATTTCATAGACTAACTAACAGGGATTAACTAAAAATGTGTCTTATACTGTATATTAGCCTCTTCAAATCAGGAGAGTTTATCCTCTACCTAAAACCTTAGTTTCAGCATTAAGGATGTACGAATACAGCTTTTACAGTTCTGATACAAATAATTTATACAAAATATAGACAAATACCAGAGTAGGGATTGTAAACTACTTTTTTACTAAAAGAATAGTTCACTTTAAGGTAAAGTAAATGATTTTTGCACTACAAACATGATGTAGGTGTGATTTTCTCTCATAAATCCTTTGACACATGAATAAAATTGACATTTATTCTATTTTTTATTGCAAATATGGCTTGAAAACTACAAACAGCAAAGTTAAACTGGAGAGGACCAACCAAGATACTATCAGCTAAACTGTAGAATCAATACTCCATCCAGCCATATTTTATGAATCCTAACCCTAACCCAATATCAGATCCCAGAATTGTATGGGCATAAGTCAGTGTGTAATTTAACCCTACCCTATTTTTAGTTAAAACCTATATTGATTTTTTTGTATTGTACCACACAAACAAAGAAATATCCAAACGCAATAATAAATAATAATAATTTACTAAGTTAAAATTAATAAATTAATTTCGCAGAGCTACTAGGATGCTTCTTTTTTATGATAGCAGTAGTTAGAAGTCTTACCGATGAAGCCCATGCTGCGTCCAAGGACAAAAATGCCATTCAATGCACCGATTTCCACAAACTCATCTGCTTCATCCCTGTGGTGAGCAAAAAAAAAATCTTTAGTATTAATCTTGTAGAAGAAGACACATTCACTGTATATCTGATATCTGAACAAATTTTACTGATCCACATAAGAAAATTCATACAACAGCTCAAATAAACACTTTGCAATAACTGAATGTCACAAAACTTCCATGTGATTTAATTCTGAATAATAATTGTATAAAAATAACCTAAACAAAACTGACAATACTCCAACCTTGTAAATCCTCCACACGTTCGGAGCAAATCGACAAAAGCCACACCAATGAAGCCGTCCACGTTCAGGATGAGGTTGGGTTTCTGATACAAAAACGCACAGACAGCAGTTTTATTATTGATTTTAATATTAGTGAGGAATTTATAGCTGCTGTGTGAGAGGATGAGGTAATAACTCTTGCCTTGGATGTGGTGATTTTCTCCACGTCGAGAGCGTAATCCAGGAGCTGTGACGAGGGAAAGTGCTGCTTCACAAAATCCTTCAAGATCTGGACCCTCATATCGGGATTGTTAATCTGTGGATAGATCAACAGCAAATATATATTTTTCTTCAATCTCCAGTAAGTAAAAATGTCATAAATCTTAAATGGCATTGGCATGTGGGATTGTTTTCAATGCACTGTAAAGCACTTTGTGTTACACTGTTTGTATGAAAAGCGTTTTATAAATTAAGTTTGATTTGATTTACTGCTGTTGAAGAATTATTTAAGAATTATTACTGGAAAAAAATGTTCTAAATGTCTTGGTTGAGATTCAGTAACACAAAGTTATGGGAAAGCTTTTCAGACATATTTCTTGTCATAGACTTTTGATACAGTAATTCAAAGTGTAAATATAACTTATTAGATATAAATGTACATGAGATTATCTACATTCTACACATTAAACTGTATTCGTATGAGTGTAAATAATGTAAATAGTGTCTGGATGTGTGTGACAGTCTTGTAGAAGTGCATGAAGTTTTATGAAATGCATGACTGGATGAGAGAATGAGCTAACTACTTTTGTACGTAAATATGTATTTTATTGACATGTATGCCATCTTTAACAACAACCTGTCCAGTGACTCCAGGTGGAAATGAGCAACTTTGCTACAACCTGGCACAAGCATCTCTCCTCTTTTGTATAGGATAATGTTTTTTTGTGCACTGTCCTTGATAAATAAACTAATAAACTAAACTAATAAATAAACTTGATACTGACCGATTTTACTCTGTGTCCAATGCCCATGATTAGCTTTCCATCCTTCTTCATCTTGTTCACAAACTCCATCGGTAACATGCCACTGTCAAAGGCTTTGCTGAACTGTTTGGCCGCAGCATCCAGAGCTCCACCAAAACGATCGCCCTGCAGAGAGAAAGTAAGAGAGTCAGTAATGTTACATATACTGTATAATTTCATCACATGGTAACAAGAAGCAATGCATGATTAGTTGTATTTGAAACATTAATATTATGTTGTCAAAATTAAACAAAAAGACAAAGTTGGACATTTTGTTGTAGTTTTAGAACAGTCTAGATTTTATACTGTATCATTGCCTAAAGCAGGGTTGCCCAAACTTTTATCCTTGATGGGCCGAAATGAGCGGATTTTTTCTTCGGCAGGCCAAAATCTCTTATGTTAAAGTGTGCTCAGTAGTTTTTTGTAGTTTATTTGAGAAAAGATAATGATTAAATTGTCTTCTATTAACATGTTTTGGGAGATTACACTTGATTTGGTGTCAAAATTGAACAAAAAAGATATGCCTAACAAACTTAAGCCCCCTTTCACCGGCCAAATTGACCCCCCTGGTGGGCCGAGTTTGGACCCCGGGCCCCACTTTGGGCACCATTGATCTAAAAAGTCTACAGTGTCTAAAAGTGTTTTCTTAATGATTGAAACATTGTACTGTGCTTTTTCATTATAACAAAATCATCATTCATATTTTAACCCTTTAGGCGCTGGGTTGTTCATAAAATACAATACAGTAAATGGAGAGATTGTAAACTCCAAATCTAAACTATCTAAATCTATCTGTTTATTTTATAAAATCATTGGTACAGAGATGAGTCTGAAATTTTCCAAACTATTAAAACTTGGAGAACCTGGTGCAGACTTGCTCCTTAAGTGCTTTAAGACTTACTAGCACAATTTATCAGAAAAGCCATAATGAGACAAACAAGATAGATCGAAAATAAATGGGTAGAAAGAAGGGTGTTGCGTTAAGGAATGCTAGGTAGGCAAGTTGAATGAAAATACATTTGTTTCTGCAGAATTCGTAAGACTGCAAATTGTTACTCTTTCGTGAATTGTAGTTTTAAGATAAATGGCGAATAATACATACAAATATACATATTCTGCAAGTTTCGTTGTGATTTTGAAGAGTCTTACGATGGTGAGGAGTCCAGAGGTGAGACTGGAGATCAGGTCTTTGCCGGCCCGAGCGCAGACGATGGTGTTGTGAGCTCCAGAGACGGCAGGTCCGTGGTCTGCCGTTACCATCAGGCACATCTCAATGAACTGACAGGCGTAACGCGGCAATCTGCAAGAGAAAGACACACAGAGCTCATCAATATATTTTACAGTAGTGATTCATGATGCCCACAACTGTATTTCAAATAGAGCTGCTAAATTGTAGCCTGATGCAAGACTCTGTTTCATTTCACTTTGTAGAAACTGTCTGACCACCAATGGGATTTTTCTTAAATCTCTCAAGAAAAATATACACCATTCTCAACCACAACACTTTTTTTTTTTTACAAATTTCTTGAACTTCTCCAGAGACACTACAGCTTATAACTAGGGCTGTTAGTTTTATCGCGTTTTTATCGCGTTAACGCAAAACTATTTTAACGGCGACAATTTTTTTAGACGCAAATTAATCGCAAGGTTATTTTTCACCATTAAAACGCTCCAACGACGTGAGGTTCATAGAAAAACACAGTGCACAAGCAGAAAGAGACCTAGACAAAGCTCTGCTGGCTCACTTTTGTAGACTTTGGTAACGTTTCCACTCGATCCCACGACTGTCTGAGCGTGAGTGTGTTTGTTTACCTCAGCTCCGTCCATGTGCAGCTCGATCAGCTGATGAGGAGGCTCCGTACATGTTTCCACCTTCCCGTGTCTTGATAAAGTCGCGGTCTGTGTTGCTGTGGTCACTAAATGTGATGTTTGTCCACTCAGGATGTTGAAACGATCCAATATCCAGAATAGGCTTTCAAAAACTTTCGTAGTTCTACTTTTGGCTCCGCTAGCGATAAAGCTTCGCTCGTTTTAACTAACACTTCCTTTGATTCTTTCAAAATAAAAGCTTCATAATCTCCAACTGCAGAAAGCGCTTTATTGTGAAAGAGCATCTCACTCCCACGATTTGGCCTAATGTTATGGGAATGCATTATTACAAAATAATAAAATATATATTAAAAAAATTATATATAAACATTAATTTACACTTCCAGAATGTAACAGATTCTACAAATAAAGCCATAATAAACAGGAATTAAAGCAAATATATTATTAGAATGTAAAATACATTAAAATATATAAAATAAAAACATTTAATTATATGCGATTAATCGCGAGTTAACTCAAGACAATCATGCGATTAATCGCGATTAAAATTTTTAATCGCTTGACAGCCCTACTTATAACATGAGGTCTTCTTTTTGTAACTCATTCCAAGACCTCGGCGCTGAGTATGAGAAAGCAGTTTTTCCCAGCTGCTGTTGTTGCTGTTTCTGTGCAGCAAATTTACAAGTTAAACTGTATCATCAATCAAATCAAAGTTAATATTTGAAGGTCAAAGAAGGAAAATGTATACAGTCTGATACCTCAACTTAAGCTGGTTCTAAACAACACACTGCTTCGCTACTATTTGCTGATTGGCTGATTATACTTCCTGGTTTTCGGAACCATCAGCAGTTCAGCAATAAGTGATCTAGCAGCTGGAATTAAAAAAAAATGAGAAAAGACACAAGGTGGCGCCAGCCCGGCTAGCTAAACTGCTATACAACTCAACTTTTCAGTTTCTTTCATTTGTGTTTACCATTTATACACTTTTCATGAGATGGACTGACCTTCTCTGGAACCACAGCAGACCCAGCGTCCCTCCGAGTCCGATCTCAGACTTGAAGACTTCAGTGATGGGCATTCCAGCGTAGATCAGCTCCTGGCCTCGCTCATCACAGATACTGGTCATGAAGGAGGCAGGTTTACGGATCAGGCCCAACTCCTTCAACCAGAACAAGGTAAAACTGTTAGTTTGATTTAAAATGTTTGTCCTAAAACTCTTGCAGTTACCCTTCTATGGGTCCTCGATCAAATAATGTCACTGGAACAACAACTAGAGCTGGGCAATATCATGATAGAAATCGAATCGTGAACTCATCTCTGTAACAATCTGCTTTTTTGATGAAATCGTCATATTGTGATTTTCCCATTTAATGCAACCCACTTCTCTTAGCCTCAGAGTTGTTAGGTGGGCTTCTTTTTTAAATGTTGTGTCGTAAAAGAGATGAATTTCAGCTGTTTTTCAGGTGTGATTTACAAATATATATTTATATATATATATATATATATATATATATATATATATATATATATATATATATATATATATATATATATATATATATATATATATATATATATATATATATATATATATATATATATATATATATATATATATATATATATATAACAAGGTATATATATATATATATATATATATATATATATATATATTTATATTTATGACTGAAACATGGATTTTTAATGTCTAAAAGTCGTTGAGAATTTAGAAAAATTATGAAAATATGTCAAAATAATAAACAGTTGTTTGAAGGCGACACACAATGTCAAAATTTTTAAATGATGAAATAAAGAGTTAGTTCAATTTAAAAACATTATAAACAGTCTATAATCCAAAACAAATGAAATATAAGGGAAATAATAATGTAAACATACACAAAATGTAAATAATTTTAGTTAGAAAATAAAAACATCTTAGTTGGGGCACCAGTTAAATAAAAATTAAAGTAAAATTGAATGATAAAATAACAGTACAGAATAATGTTTATGATTCATATTGTAAATAATTGAAGTGTAAAAAACAACCAAAACAGAGTTTTCTTATTTTAAATGTCATATGGTGATTGTAAAGTAACTTATTACTTTTTCCTACTCCCTTTTGTGCACCTTTAATAATGTATATTTGTTGTGTAGGCAAATGAAATGTGCTCAATTAAAATGAAATAAAATAATAAAAAAAAATGCTAAGGTCGCTTGTTTTGGGAGTTTTTTTAAAAGCTTGTTTGCTTGTTTCTTTTTGAAAATCTGGTCCCACTGGTCAGCCTTTGTCCCGCTCTGACAGCTAAAGCCAATCATAATGCAGTGGAAACTTTCTGCAAAAGTGGATGATTTTATTCACCTCAAAGGCAACAGAAAATATGCAACAAGAATCGTGATAAAATCTAAACCATAATGTGGCTCTAAGAAAATCATACTTTACATTTTTTGCCATATCGCCCAGCCCTAACAACAACATTTATAGAGACGTGGAGGTAAACAAGGACTCCTCTAAGAATCTAACACGCTAGTTGAAGTATGTTTTAAGATACACAGAAAAGTGAGCAGGGTTGCCACGTTTCAGCAAACAGCATCGTGCAAGAGCGTCTGATTTTTTATTTTTTTCTATTGTAGAATATATGACACAATTGTATTTTCCTTTGATTTGATTTGTGAAAACAGCAGACAGTCCTGCCCCTCCCCTCTCTCACACACAGACAGACGCTCTACGTAGCTCTAATTACTTTGGATGTGACGGTTTGTAACTGAAATTCATTAAGACAATGGTATAATTATTAGTCTAAAGTATTTGCTAGTGACAGACATAGAATTAAAGTAGGAGTAGCTCGCAGTGAGACAAAAGTTTTCAACTGTAACACTGTTTTGTAAAACTCACTCGGGCCCAGGAGTAATCCATTGGAACTGTGGGAGGAGGCATTTCTTCAGCAGGAACTATCACGCCTTTGGCCACAAGGTCGTCATACACTGATCTACACAGGAGACAAGCAGAAGACACATTACATCACAACTGAGACAAAATCCTGAAATTCATGAATGAACACCGCCAAAGCCTGAGGTTCCCTAAGTTTTCAGAGGGCACGTCTAAAATAACTATGCAACCAACTTGCAACTCTTAAACGAATTAAAATATTTTGAAATTTACAATCATTTTAAGTTGTTGAACCATTCAAAATTGGGCTTGGCAAAGTTTAATTTAGTCTTTTGTTATGGGCAAACTTTATTAAAACATACTGTTTTCAATACAAAAATGGACTAAAGAATCATTATATAATTATAACAGATTGTGATTCGCGAGCCCTCACTTTAGAACCACTGGCCTAGTCCAGGAGAAGAACTGGGCTCAAACTAGAACCTTACCAGGCTAGTGTCACTTACTCCAAAATTATTTTGTTGCCCCTTACAGCCAGCAAAATCAAGTAATAGGATAGTAATAGGTATAATAAATATATATTTTTTATTGGGTTACAACTTGGGAAAAGGTGGACGTTTAATAAAATACATCAAGCTGATTGGCTGTGTGGCTGACCCTATTTGTGCTTAACCATTAATTTGACAATCAAATTGTAATGGTGTATCCAATGTCTGTGTGGATAGAACAAGACTGCTCTTCTTTCAAAAAGAAAATACTCTGTATTTCAGCTAAAACAGAATCAAACGCAGCAGAAACACGCAAAGCCGCCATCTTTGTTTTGCTTGATTCAGGTGGTACTTCCTGTCGTCATTGCAACCAACTCCTCTCAACCTTTTCTGCTGCAATTTGATTTGGCCGACAATCACTGGTCAGACTCCAAACCAGCCGGGCTGCTGGAAGCCAGATGGATTATCTCGAATTTGTGACCTCAGACTCTGAAGTAAGAAATTGTACTTTGTGTAACATTTTCTAAAAACTTTTCAATATTGTGAATACATAGCTTTGCTATTTCTATGACATGAAAGTTAGAGCTCCATAAAAATGACAAAATGCATGATTTCTTTAGACGCTTATTGTATGGCAAAGACACGTCGACACCCAACATTTCAATCTTTGGTTTGTTTCTTTATGTGTTATATTTTTTATTTGTCATGATATCATGTTATTAATGTACTTAATACCACAGCAGACCATGGCAGACTCACTTGATGATCTCTCCCAGTTCATCAAAGCTCTTGGGCACAAATGCTCCAGCTTCCTTCAGCGCCTTGTTCTTCTCCACGGCCGTCTCAGAGGCCTGGTTAGCGCACGCACCGGCGTGGCCGAACTGGACCTACAAATCAAAATGTTAAACAAGATATTCAATTACTTGTTCTACTCCAAACTTCTCTTTTCTCTTGTAATCTTACCTCTGAAGCGAACATTGTGGCGCAGGTACCGATGCACCAACACACCACTGGCTTTGTGATCCTGCCATCCTTTATGGCTTTGCAAATCTTGTACTCTTCTGTTCCTCCAATCTAAGATAAGAGGACACAGAAGAAATGATTAGTAAACATTATTACTTGTACACAGATCATTTTGATTAGGTCTGTAGCTTACCTCTCCCAACACCACAATCATTTTGACTCCAGGAGTGTCTTGGTATCGCAGCACGTGGTCAGTGAACACAGAACCAGGGTATCTATGTGGAAATGATACGTACAAGTCTGTTATCACTCTGCTCTCCAATCCACAAACATCACTAAGTGTTTATATTTTTATAATTGTCCACACTTCCACGCACCTGTCTCCTCCGATGGCGACTCCCTCAAACACTCCGTCTGTCGTCCTGGCGATGATGTTGTTGAGTTCGTTGGACATTCCTCCGGAACGGGACACGTAGGCCACGCTCCCGGGACGATACAGTTTAGACGCCAGAATGTTGTCCAGCATTCCCCCGGTGTTCCCGATCTTAAAACAGCCTGGCTTAATCCCGCCAACCTGGAAGACACAGAAATGACTTGTTTTAAATAACGTAATTGAAAAACAGGTGTCTTATTGCTAAACACTTGACTCACTGTGGCGGGTCCGATAATGGTGACTCCTTTCTCATCGGCCGCTTTGATGATCTTTCTTGTGTGAGCTTCAGGGATTCCCTCAGCGATAATAGCGATGGTGTGAATCTATAAATTGAGAGAGAAATATACAGTATGTGACCTTTGACCCAATTACTTAAAGCAAATAGAAAGACTGGATTGGATTGGAAAGTAGCATAATAACTTATAAAACACATCTTTCTTAATCTGTGGGACACTGTAAAAATATAAGGCAGTTAAACTTGTGTGTGTGAGTTGTCTGTTATTTTCTCTCCGTCGACTCTCTCTCTCTCTAACCCCTTTCTCTCCCCTCTCACTCATTTCTTCCTCGGTCTCCCTCCTCTCTCTCTGTACCTGTCTCTCTCTCTCCTTTCTTCTTTCTCTTGCTCTCTCTCTTCTCTTATCTCCCTTTCCCTCTCTATTCTCTGCTATTTCTCTTTTCTCTCTCTCTTTCAACCCTCTCTTTCTCTCTCTCTCTCTCTCTCTCTTCTTTCTTCCTTCTCTTTTCTCTCTTCTCTCTCTTGCTTCTTTTCTCTCTCTCCCCCTCCCTTTCTCTCTCTCTCTTACAACTTAAAAGTCTAAGTTGAAAATCTTTTACTCACATTGTCTATTCATGTTTTGGTTCTTTTGGGCTAAGTATCCTTAAATAGAAGATCTTTATCCATGGTTTACTCTTGTTTTAGACCTGGTTTTTCATCATCATTTTAACCCATTTGGGGTTGTTGTTTAGGCCTAATAGAGACCAAGTTTTAATCAAATACTGTATTATATTAGGTGGTAATTGAAATGAAAAGTTTGAGACTATACATTATTTATTTTTCTTCTTTATTCTTTCCTTGTTCTTAAATTGATTAAACTATTCATTTGAGCTTGCACCACATTACTGAAGCAAATTTGGAGCTGTTGATTTTTGTTCTGATTGTAATAAAACTTCTTCTACATAAAACCCAGCTACAATCAGGAAATCACAATACTAGACATTTTTCTCCAAACCTACCTGTGGATACTGCATCGTCTCCATGGTGCTGTCAAAGGCTGATCGCAGAGAGGCAAAGCTGATCAGGACGTCCACATCAGGATGCTTCTTCATGGCATCACTCATGTTTTTGTAAACAGGAACCAAGATCTCCTTATGGCCCCAATAAAACTTCTGCTTGTGGTCGCCGCTGTAAAAAAGGAGCCGTAACAACATATTTTTGTTTTATGAAATAACAATGTGTGACTTGTAGGTTTGAATTGAAAATATTTAAATATAATATTTTCAGTTGGCCTAATTAGACAGTTGATTTTAAACAGCCAAATACAGAAAATAGTATAAATTAAACCACATTTTGGCACAACAGTGGTAGATAATTTACCAGTATTGACCCAACAGTTTATCAGGTTGCTCCACTGCTGTTGTATTTACTTTTTATATTGTTTTGGCTAATTTATTCCTATAAATGCTTACTAAACCTACCAAAAACATGGAGGCTGTGCCATTATTTCCATGGTAACAAGGTTGTTTTTTTTTTTTAAGTCGCTTCTCAATCTTTATAGATTGATCAAGCAACATAACAATAACAAAAGGGAGCAGTCTTTTTTAAACTCGTTTAGTGAGTATTTTAGAGTCTGTATGGTCCAGATGGTAATTACAATCTTAAAAATATAACTTTCTAAATGTTGCTTTCCATTAATATTTCATTTAAAAACATACGTGAAAGGATAGACCATGGCTGCAACAGAAGGTTCGCTCCTGGAGCAGACGTAGTCAAAGTCCATCATGCCCTGCACAGCTCGAGTCTGCATCCCCCAAACGATGGACTTGGTTTGTTTGGAGAAAAGGGTTGTTGCTTTTGCTACAAAACACAAAAACATAGAAGACAATGTTTCAGTCAGAGTAAAATTCACGTCAAGTGTATAATTAGACAGCGATAACCCATATTGTACTTTCTAAGTCAATGCAAAGTGTAGATTTAGTCTAAAGGGGGCACTGTTCTCCTGACTTGGGAAAAACAAAAACAGTGTTTCTTACCTACTGGCCCTCCTGTTTTAGACTGTTTAGCAGGCGCCTGGACTGCTTTGGCTTGATTTTCAGAAAAAGATGCTGTTCTGCTTGACGCTGGGGTCTGGCAATGAGAAAAAGAGATCATGTCATGAATTTGTAATATTCATTTTCCTATAGAAGGCTCCAGTCTTTGCAATGCTACATTGTTATTGATGCCAATTTTTATTGATTATTGTTATTTTTTTCTTTACAAAAGCAGCTGTCTCAATTATTCATGCTCATCACTATTGCTTACAAAGCTACAGAGTATATTATTTCTACTTTGGCTTCTTCAGTTACGTGTAGGTACAGTGTGAGCACATTTCCACTTTGTCACAAACCTTCCTGTTACACAATCTTAATGGATGGCTTCAGGCCAATGGCAGTCGACCGTGTCCTGCAATGCACTTTTTCACTGAAGTCACTGCATTTTACTTATGTTTCAATTGACATCATGTTGTTCACATAAAATATACATAAATAAATCACAAACTACTTGCATGTAGGCTGTGTTTTTGTAGCTTTTGGAGAGTGTTTCAGTCACAATGTATGCCTAGTAACAGCAATATTGGCATGTTGACTGCCTTAAAAAATGTTTCTTAAGTGTCTTGGGTAACAATAGAATCCATTAAAGATTTGCCAAATGTGCCTTGAAAAATATATCCTGTTGAAAGACTGTAATTTTACTGTTTGGCCCCAATGACACTCCCTCTGGTTAAGCTGATATTGGTTCTCTAAATCATTATACTAAACCAACAGTAACAAGTTTTGGTGTAAAGTCTGACAGTGCTCTAAAACTTGACAGTCAAATCGGTGCTGTAGTCAAGTCCAGCTTTTATCAGCTGAAGCAGTTGTCTAAATCAAAGCATTTTTTCCTCGGCATCAATTTGAGATTTAATTAATTCTTTTATTACAAATCGTTTAGATCAGAGACGACCGGTCCGGGGCCTAAAACTGTTCCGCGGGCTATCTGCTACTGGGCCCCAGAAGATCTTTTGAAAATGTATTTTTTATTTCATTGTCTATCACTACTTCCTTGCACTTTACTATGAAAATATTTTGCCCCGTTTTGCCCATTCTGCCCCCAAATAAACAGCAAATTCAAGCAATGAGCAAAAAATATGCACAATAATCAATTGTATGCATTTTACGTGGTTGTTGTTGGCGCTACCCATTCTCGACTGGTCCCTGGGAAAGAAAATTGTGACAGTACCGGTCCTTACACGAAAATAGGTTGGGAACCACTGGTTTAGATTATTGCAATGCACTTTCTGTCAAGCTCTGACAGACATCACTGGGACGACTGGCTCCCAGTCTCTTCATACAGATTTTAAAATACTTTTGTTTATGTCTTCATGGCCTTGCCCCACAGTATCAGTCTAACCTGCTGCAGCTTTATGTTCTTGCTCATTTGAAATGTTGATTTTGGTTGTTTTTAGCTGTATTTGTTTTTTGTTTGTTTGTTACATAATAAGTTTGATTGTTTGACGGATTGAGAGTCATGATTTTGCAAAACTTTTTTTAATACTGTGCACTGCGGGATTATAATGAGACCTGCATAGACCCTGCAACGCTATTGTTGTGTCTGATGTACAGTATTTACGTACATGATGCATGTACTTGTATGTGTACCTAGTGCTTTGAGTGGGCAAAACAAGTGCTTGTACAGTCCAAAAATAAATGCAGGTACCCTAATTTTCATTTAGTATCAATCTTTAAAATGAACAGGGACAACGTGCTCAGAGTGTTCTGTCAAGATTGGAACCCCTTGTTGTTAGTATAGAAAATCAGTAATATACATATTTTTTTTATTACTGTTGCTGTAATATATGTATATCAGTCTATAGACAACAGTTTCCTCATGATTTAATTTTTTTTGTCCACTCTTACCGCACGCATAATTCACAACATTACTAGACTAAATGAATGTTGACTGAGCTTTTACCGTTGAGGCCCCGCTGGTGTTGAGCAGGAAGTTGGCGGTGTGGGCGGCGACAGGGGGCAGGTTGGGGATTGGTCGATGCCCCAGCGCCATGCCAACGATGGCCGTCATGTGAGTCTCTGTGCCAAACACATGAATGGGGATTCCTGTGGTTTTGCCTGGACAGAACAAAGAGAAACCAGAGTCAATCAGACACAATACAAAGGGCTCACTCAGCTTTCACATTTTACAGAGATTTATCATGTTGTAAAAGAGTAAAAGAGAGATATTACTGAGAGAAAAACAAGTACTAAGCAGGGTAGAGTACAAGGTGTTCTCTGCAGATGAAATATTTGCTTAATTTAGAGGAAATCTGTAATTGTCTTTGCCCTTGAGTACATCATTATGAAGAACAAACTTTGTGTTATTTTAGATCTGATAAAGTCCAGGCTTGGCTCTGATGCCTGAATTTTTTTTTCCATCCAATGACGCCCTTTCTGTTAATGGTGATTTTGGTTGTTAAACCAACAGCAACAAGTCTTGGAGTAAAGTTTGACAGTGCTCTAAAACTTGACAGTGCAGTAGTCAAGTTCAGCTTTTTTTTTTTAGCTCAAGCAGTTCAACCTGGAGAGACTCAAACAGACAAGCAAATTATGAGAAAACTTTATTGAGATATAAGGTTTGGCGCGCGGACCTGGCGGAGACCTCAGTGCTGATCGGCGAATTGGAGTGGATGTGCGGATAGGAGAGGTCTTCCCCCGGGCCTGCAACCTGGTGGTGGTCGAAGAACTGGAGAGGAACGGACTTCTTGGCTGGAGCGGGAGGAGATGGGGTGGAGGTGGGGCGTGCCGAGCTGAGTAGAAGGAGCGCAGCTGCAGGAGAGGGATTTAAATAGACGGCTGGGCTTGATTAGCTGCGAGGCGGGAGCTGAAGGAGGAGCCTGCAGCGGCGAGGAAGAGGGGAGCTGACGATGAGATGAGACGATGAAGCTGCAGGTCAGTCTCCCAGGTTGAACATCCGCTTAAGCTCCATTTCAACCTGGAGAGACTCAAAACAGACAAAGCAATTATGAGAAAACTTTATTGAGATATAAGGTTTGGCGCGCGGACCCTGGCGGAGACCTCAGTGCTGATCGGCGAATTGGAGTGGATGTGCGGATAGGAGAGGTCTTCCCCCCCAAAAAGGGGAGGCCAGGGTCGGGGCCAAGGTAGTGAGAATAAAAATGTGACAACTCCATAGGTGAAGCGATGGCGGAGATGTGAATTACTATGATACGGTAAAGGAATGAGCATTAGCGAACATTTCAAATGATTTGCGATGATTGATCATTATGATGAGCCGTCCTAATGTGTTGGAATCGAGCAGATTCGGGATGCGTGCTATGTGAGGAAGGATGAAATGAAATGGCATGATGGATCGAGGCAGGAAACTAAGAAAGATGGTAGTTTCCAGCAAGGCTGCCAGCAATTTGGCTGATCAGATTAAAGGACTGCGGTGAGCCGGACATGGGCGGCTGATGCGACCGATTACGTGAGCCGGACATGGGCGGCTGGTGCGACCGATGACGTGAGCCGGACATGGGCGGCTGGTGCGACCGATGACGTGAGCCGGACATGGGCGGCTGGTGCGACCGATGACGTGAGCCGGACATGGGCGGCTGATGCGACCGATGACGTGAGCCGGACATGGGCGGCTGATGCGACCGATGACGTGAGCCGGACATGGGCGGCTGATGGGACGCGCCGGACGTAGGTGACTGAAGAGAAGCCTGTGTTGACTGGAAAGGACTGCAAAGAGGAGAAGGGTGAATGAGATGCAGGGCAAACATGAGCTGGACATGGGCGGCTGATGCGACCGAAGTGGTGAGCAGAACGTGAGCGGCTGATACGATGAGCCTGACGTGGGCGACTGAGAGAAGCCTGTGTTGACTGGAAGGACTGCAAAGAGGAGAAGGGTGAATGAGATGAATGGCAGACATGAGCTGGACAAGGGCGGCTGATGCGACCGATGCTGTGAGCTGGACATGGGCGGCTGATGCGACCGATGACGTGAGCCGGACATGGGCGGCTGATGAGACGCGCCGGACGTGGGTGACTGAAGAGAAGTCTGTGTTGACTGGAAGGGACTGCAAAGAGGAGAAGGGTGAATGAGATGCAGAATGGACATGAGCTGGACATGGGCAGCTAATGCGATGAGCCGGACGTGGGCGGCTAGCGAGACTGATGCAGTAAGTCGGACATGTACGGTTGATGCGGTGAGCCGGAAGTGGGCCGTTTATGCTGAGAGCTGGACATGGGTGGCTGATGCAACCAATGCGTGCGGCGGACATGAGCGGCTGATGTGACCGATGCGTGAGCCGGACATGGGCGGCTGATGCGACCGAAACTGATTCGGTAAGTCAGACATGTACGATTGATGCGATTTGCCAGACATTGCGGTTAATGAGATGGTTAATGATGCAGTGAGCTGAACACAGGCGACTGATGAGATATCAGCATAGCTGGTGACAACAGCGAAGAGGAATCGAAAGTGCAGCAAAGGAGGCAGCATCAAAACCTAAAACTGCGTACGAGTGAGACCACCACCAGTAACTGCATGAGACATACGGAGAGTAGAGGAGCGATGGACAGTCAAGTCGGAAGGAAGATGTATTGGGCAGATGTATGGAGAAAGAGCTGAGGAGGACCAGGATTCAAGTCGCTTGAGGGCAGGTTGCCATAAGACAGGCTATGAGAATGAGATCATAAATGCCTGCCAGGTAATGGGACACACGGAGAACGTGGTAGAGCAAGAGGAGGAGAGGCCTTGATGACGATCTTGACGACGAGTTATTTTGAACACACATGCGATGCGTTTCTACAGATGGCCCCCACACTCATGGACAGAGTCAATGGGAATAATTTCATGTAGCGTATATGTTTTGGACAAGGAAAAGTCTGTCCTGAAACCCCCCCCAAAATTTAAGAGGGTGTGGCATCAGGGAGGGAGGGTCCAGAGTGACAGGTGAGGATGAATGGAAAGAGGGCGTTGAACTTGTGCTTCGCAGACGCGGGAGGTGACAGGTGGGAAGGACATCAAGTGAGTGTTGGGAGTGAATCAGAAATGAGCACGGATATGAAATGCAAAAAGATAAAGGAGAAGACTTGCGTGGCAGTGATCTAGATGTGACGATTCCAGTTGGGATGATGGCAGATGCGGTTGTCGTGCAAAAGAAAGGAGATGTAGACTATGTTACGTGAGAAGACGTGGGTTACTTTTGATAAATGAAAGATGAACTCCCAGAACAAGGCCATGCAATTAAGGAGTACGAAGATGTGGCTGCGAAATGGTTCAATCACGACCGAGAAATGAGGGAGAGGCCATTGGTAGGGGCGGTTGACTATGATGAAAATAGATGGCGACGAACTTTGCAGAATAACTGAATCACAATATTCGAACGATTATAAGCTAAAAAAGCGCGGAGCATTAGCGCTCTGTAAATGCAGAGTGCGAAAGATAAAAGAAATGTGCGAGTGAACGAAATCGACTGTTGTAAATGTATTTTACGGTTGTAAAGAAGCAGTCTGGGACCCCCTTTAACAACTCGGGGAACATCCGAAGCTCACAAACTCACTTTAGGAGTCACGGTTAAGAATCACGATTACTCGATTACACAGGCTGCAAACGATTACAGCAATGATCATGATTGATATTGAAGGGTATGAAACCTAGTCGCTGGAGTGCTCGTCAATCTGAATGAGAATAACCGAAGGTGATTGAAATTCTTGTTTGAGTGTTTGTCTCGTTTTCAACGGAGAAAGTAACAGCACATCATAGTGATTAACCTTCAGAGGAGATTGCCATATAAGGTAAAGCTTGACTAGGCCTATGTCATTGGGTGCGACCGTTCGTGAACTCTTTTAGCCGTGTTTTCTGCAAAGTGGAAAGATGGTAATTGCTGAAAGACCAAATGTGAATATGAGGCGTGAGGTGCGTTGACGAAAGTGAACCTTGAGAAGAGAAATGACTGTTTGAATGTACGACCATGGAGAAAATTTGAACTTGCCTTTATTGTAATCATCACCAACTGCGCAGCTGGACTTCAATCAAAATCAGAAAGAGGAGGGCAGGCGTTGCGGGAGGAGCGAGCCCCGGGATGCGTTCGGAGGGCGACTCGACAGAGCGGTGGAGGGCCGAGACAGGAGCAGGGGGAGGAGCCGAAGCAGCAGCTGCGGGGAGAGCAGAGGCGAGGGCGGACCGGGTGCGCCGTGCGCCCAGGAGGAGCGATTGGATGACGTGGACTGCTGGAAGAACGGCGGACCGTCGCGTCCGTGCCTCGATCCCGGGCGGACGGCCGGAGAAGGAGACCCGGGCCGTGGAGGAGAGGAGCCACGGCGAGGGAGAAGCGCCGCGAGCCGCGCCAGGCTTGGGGAAGCAGGCTGGGAGACAGACAGCGCGGTGCGCGCTCCGCGGAGCAGCGCAGAGCCGCCGGAGAACAGAACAGAACAGGGACTGGATCTGGACCTCGTCGGAGTTGGAATTGGAAGTTAGTAGCAGCAGAACGAACGACATGCGTGCCGAGCTGAGTAGAAGGAGCGCAGCTGCAGGAGAGGGATTTAAATAGACCGGCTGGGCTTGATTAGCTGCGAGGCGGGAGCTGAAGGAGGAGCCTGCAGCGGCGAGGAAGAGGGGAGCTGACGATGAGATGAGACGATGAAGCTGCAGGTCAGTCTCCCAGGTTGAACATCCGCTTAAGCTCCATTTGTCTAGAGCCAAACCATTTGTTCTTGGCATCAATTTCGAGATCTCAATTCATTCTTTCATTACAAATTGTTTAGATTATTACAGTGCACTTTCTGTCAGGCTCAGTCAGGCATCACTGGGTCGACTACAACTTGCTCAAAATGCTGCTGCTTGGCTTCTATCCAGCACTAAAAACAACACTCCAATTTTAAAATCTTTGCACTGGCTGCAAATACTTTATTTGTTTTTAAATATCTTCATGGCCTTGCCCCACAGTATCTGTCTGACCTGCTGCAGCAGCATGTTCTTACTTGTTCTCTCAGGTCAGCTGATTAGCTTTTACTTATTGCGGCCAAAACAACACAAAACAAGATTTTTAGATGTGTAAAATCCACATCTAAAAATAAAAAAAAATCTAAAAAATAAATGTTTTTTGTTGTCTACATGACAACTTTTTACCCTACACATTTTACTTGCATCCTAAATTTTGAGTGATCGCTAGTAAATACAGACAAGTGGCGGGATAGGTGGTAGGTAAGATTTTCTGAGCACTGTAGAATCAGCAGCAGACAATTCAAGATTACTCAAACATCTCTTTCCTCTGTCTTTTTCTCCCTCTCTATCTCACTCTCACTCCACCCTCACTCTCCTCTCTCTCTCTCCTTCCTTCTGTCTCCATCTCTCTTTCCTCTCTCTCTCCCCCTTTCTGTTTCTCTGTTCTCCTCTCTCTGCTTCTCTCCTTCTTTCTCAATCTGTCTCTCTCGATCTCCTCCTCTCCTTTCCTTCTTTGTTTCTCTTCTCTCTCTTTGACTCTTTCTCTCCTTCTCTCTCTCCTTCTCACACTCCTTCTCTCACTCCTTCTTTCTCTCTCTCTCTCTCTTTCAGAACTTAAAAATCTGTTGAGTTGAATCTCTTTGACTCACATTGTCAAGTTGTAACACCATAAAGATTTATTTTAGTGGCCTTAGGATTTTTAAAATGTGGTCTTTCGGTTTCGGGGAACAAAATTCTCTATTATAAGACAAAGATGGAACACTGTAAAAACATTTTCACACATACAGATGCTTTGACAATATATCTACACTGTTCCACATTTTAAGTTATTTTATTTCAGGTAAAGTCGAGTACAGGGGCTTTAAAAACAAAAACAGACATACATACCGACTTCTCCCATCACCCTCAGACCCTCCTGGTAGTTTGGACCTCCGCGTCGGACAAAGATCTGGACCTCATGCTCCTTTAGTGGCTCCTGGTAGTCCTTTATAGCTCTCACAATTCCCTGTGCACAAAGACGACATGTTTATATCATAGCAAAGACAGAAATAAGCATATTTAATTAATTATTGCTGCTAAATGTACCTTAAATGTTGCTGCGACATTGGTGAAGTTGGCAATGCTACCACCAATGATCAAAACTTTTCCTAGAAGAGATGATAACTGTATTAATTGTGCTTATGTCTCTATTAAATGTAATCCGTAGAGTAAGTAACTACCGTCTTTGTGCTTCTCCCGGGTCATGAGCGAGAGGATAGTTTTGGCGTAGTCGTAGGTTTGCTGTTCACTGGGCGCTCCTGAATATTCCCCATAATTTGCAAGTTCATCCACTCCTCCCAAGTCACAGATGGTGTCACTGCAAAAACGTAAAATCAAAGACTGATGAAAACTGATCTTATTAGTAGGTTGATAAACTGGGAAAAAAATCTGATCTAAAAAAAGGTTCAAAACATACTACCATCTGCAAATCTTGCAGCAAGATACTCAAATAACGTCTAAATCAATATAAATATGTCTAGGACTGGGCGATAATGACAAAAATTAAATATCTTGATAATGTTTTGACACCTCTATGATAGTCAGACGATATTATTTTAAAACCAACTGAAAAATGTTCAAGCACCTCTTAAAACTGGCCAATCTAAGACATGCTATCACTTGATCAGTCAACTAAAGGTCCCTCCTTCTCAAAGCAAGTGAGTTTTTTAATATAAAATATTTATACTAATGAGTGACTATAATATCACCTTCCACTTGGATTTGAACATTTAAAATGTTGTAACTTTCTTCATTTGTTTTTTTAAACAACTCTTTTGAAGCATTTTTTTACTATAAACGATATAGAGGGATTTTCAATCGTATGTTTTTTCTCTGATAAGACAGTTGTAATAAGCTATAAGCTCGTACCTGACAGTTTCGGCGGCAGGACTTCCGCCTTCGTCAGAGGTGACGTCCGATGTTGTGACGTGTGTCTCTTAAAGGATGTTCCGAGGCGTGGCCAATTTGACAGATCTGTCCAACTGGCCACGCCTGCCCCCGCCTGTGGTCTCTGGAGAAGTGAATCCCATGTGTGAGCTAGATTGAAAGCTCCTTCGTCTCTGTTGATGTCCGTGTGCTCCGCTTCCTGATCTCAATAGCCTCTCGTATCCATCTTTTGTATTTTTGTTCCTCTGTTCCAATTATTCTTGTGTTGTCCCAGTCCATGATGTGGTTTTCTCTTTTGCAGTGGTCGGATATTGCTGACTTGAGGTTCTCCTGTGTCGCCTTCTCTTTTTCAGATCTTGTTAGTCGTCCTTTTGTTTCCTTTTCGCACTCTTTTTGATGTTCCTTTTTCTTGTATTGAAAGTTCTCCCTGTCTCCCCAATGTATGTTTTATTGCATGTTTTGCATGGAATTTCGTAAATGACATTGCACTTTTCTCTGGTTGTATTCTGTCCTTCGGGTGTACTAGTAGCTGTCTTAGTTTGGTGTGTGGTTTTACTATTGCGTTTATGTGTGTTTACCTAGTGCTCGCTGTATCTGTTCTGTAACTCCCCGTATGTATGGTAATGTTACCATGTCCCTGTGTTCTGTTTCTTTCTGTTTTTGCTGTTTTCTTTTTGTTTTTTGTGTTTTTTGTTTGTTTTGTACTTGTTGTTTTCCTTTTGTATGGCCCAATTGGGGTAGTGGCATTGTCTGAGTGCGTGTATAATGTGTTTCTCCTCCTTTTCTTTGTCCTCTTCTTCTGTGATGTTATTGATGCGTTCGAATAATGTTCTTACTACTGAAAGTTTGTGAGCAATGGGATGTTCTGATGTCCAGAGTAAATATTGATCTGTATGTGTTGGTTTTCTGTAAATTGTGGTTTTTATGCTGCCGTCCTCTTGATGGTGAATGCTTAAATCCAGAAATGCTATGGCTCCGTCTTTTCCTCCTCGTGTGTGAATTTTATGTTTCCTGTTGAGTCCATGTTATTGAGGTGGTCGGTTAGTTGTTGAGTTTGTCCTAGTTTTACTTTTTCCAAAATGTCGTCCACGTACCGCTTCCAAAGTGTGGGTCTGTGTTGTGGTGGTGCTGTGTTATTGCTTTCTCCTCTAAATCCTCCATGAAAAAATTGCTCATTATTGCTGAGATTGGGTCCCCCATAGCAAAGCCCTCCTTCTGTCTGTAGATTTTGTTTTGTACTGAAAATAGGTGGATTTAGCGATGAATGTTAATAGTTGAATGATGTCTGTAACGGTGAGGTCTGTGCGCTTCTTGAGTGTCCGATCCTTTTTAGTCTCTCTTGTACAATGTGAATAGTGACGTCAACTGGTGTTTTGTGAATAATGATACTACGTCGTGTGATATGAGTATTTCATCTGGCTGTATAGTGATGTTTCTGAGTTCCTGTGCTAGTTCTTTTGAATTTTTGCAGTGATGTTCTGTGTTTCCAAGGAGGGGTTTTATTATTTCGACGAGTGCTTTTGACAAGTTGTACGTGACTGATCCTGTGCTGTCTACTATGGGCGGAGTGGTGTGTCTTCTTGTGTATTTTTGGAGTTCCATAAATGCGGGGAGTTATGCTGGCTGTGGGGATGAAATGGTTGTATGCTGCTGTGGTTATTTTCCCTGTTTCTGCGAGTGGTTTTAATAATGCCTTAAGTGATCGCTTCTTTTCCTCTGTTGGGTTATTTCTCAGTAGTTCGTATGTGTCAGTGTCTTTTAAAAGTGCGTCCATTTTCTGTTCGTATGTTTCCGTGTCCATAACTACTGTTGTTCTGCCCTTATCTGCTGGGATTATTGTTATTTGTTTGTCCTTAGTTAGTGTGTCTATTGCCTTCCTTTCGTCTTTAGTAATATTGCATTTTGGTAGTTTGGCTGATTTGAGAATTCCTGCAACTGAGTTACGTAGTTCTGCCTTTTTCCCCGGGTCCTTGATTTATTGCATGCTAGTTCTGTTGCGATGATGTATTCTTCCTGCGGTATTTTGTTTGGTGTGACAGCGAAATTAAGTCCTCGTTTCAATATGCTTTGTTCTGTGTCCGTGAGCGTGCGTTGTGGAGAGGTTGCATAACCATTTATCGTTAGCTTCTATGTGTTTGTGTTTTCCGCTTTTGATTAGCTTATCCAATTTACCTTTTTGTCGCTCCTTGGTTCTGCCGAATTCCTTTTCATAAATGTCTTGTAAGTGTTTATTCCCCATCGCTGTAAACTCCTCGTCAAATTTGTATTTCTCCTTGAAGCGTTCAATTTGCTCCCGTAGCTCTTTTTCTATTCTTTCCAATTTGTTGTTTATCGTCCTAATTCGTTCTTTGAGTAAGTCTCGTCTGGCCTTGTTGATTATTTTTTCTGCATTTCTTGTGTGTATGGGACTTCTTATCCTCAGGCTCTTTGGTGTTATATCCTCGTCTTTGCACCTCAGGCTGAATCGTAGGTGGTTTTTATAGCGGGCTTGGGTCTTCGTGATCTTCTCCAGTCGGCGTAAGTCTTTGAGACATTGTATCCATAACTTCCGCGTATTACGCTTGGTAAATTCATTCTGTCTAACTTTGATTACAATCGTATGTTTTTTCTCTGATAAGACAGTTGTAATAAGCTATAAGCTCGTACCTGACAGTTTCGGCGGCAGGACTTCCGCCTTCGTCAGAGGTGACGTCCGATGTTGTGACGTGTGTCTCTTAAAGGATGTTCCGAGGCGAACATCCTTTAAGAGAGGGATTTTCAGTCGACGTCACTTTCCGCCCTACTGCGCATGCATCATGCAGAAAGACCCCCTCTCTGTCTGTTTACATGGGGAAACTTCTTTGAATAAAACCTCGAAACGGGACGGCAGCAGCTGTTTTCATCAGGTATAAACCAGTCTGACAGACGTCTGTCTCCTGAAGCTTGAGACAGTGTTTTTCTCAAAGTTTTTTCACTCACCTAATGTAACTTTTAAGGGTCGTAGGGTCGAATTTAATTCACAAATGTTGATTTAGCAGCATCCTTTTGTTTTCGCACAGTGATAAACTCTTGCAGTCAGCTGACAACAGAGCTTTTTCGACTTGTTTCCACGTTTGTGTCTATGAGCGGAGGCTCTTTCTACAGGCGGGGTGCATGCGTATTGCCTGTGTTGATAAACAAAAAATCCCTCTATACTTATATTTATCTTCTAAACAACAATCATAATGTTCTCTAAAATTCTAAAATATGACTTCATTATGACAATTCTTTTTATTTATTGTAACTGATGTCATGTGATTTTATTTGTGGACTTTTTCTGATTGTAATTGTGTTATATTTGAATGAACAATGCCACTAACATTTGTACAAAAGGGTTAAAAGCTGCCTCCATCTGTGTTGAAGTAACTATGCACAAAGGGAATAATTAGTCACGGCTTCTGCATCTGCCCGTCACATCAGTCTTTTACACACAATGAAAATGCCTGTTTATTACACATAGCTAAACTACATTTGCATGTTCTCTGCAGCTTCACATGTTTATCATTTTGTGTTTGGATGATGTACCTGTAGACCACCGAGGCTCCTCCTCCGGCCACCATGGTCCAGATGCGTCCTCTGGGGTTCAGTAAAGTCAGTTTGAGACTTGCTCCGCTCTTTGCATCCAGGTCGGCGATGTAAGCCTCCTACAACAGACACAAAACATCTACAAGTCAATAATGAGATATTAATTACATATTCACAGTACACGTCTGTATTAATCTCCATGGCAACACAGTGTGAAAAGCTGCAGAATTTATAATAACAATAGAGTATTCTCAGCAAAAAACAAAACACCTTTTTATAGTGAACAACAGATGATGTACCTGTAGTTTAAACCTTAAAACATATTCTGAAATGTATAGGATTTTTGTATCAGTTTATTGCTTTCAGTCAAATTTACAATGTGCAATTTAAACAGAATCCTAATTTTTAAACATATAATGGATGGCACAATAGGTTCAAGTCCTATATGTAGTTTGCATGTTCTCCCTGTGTCTATGTAGCTTTTTCTCCTGGGTTCCCGTATGAATAAAAACATGTACAATAGGCTCATTCCTTCTCTCAGGACAACCATGAAAATGAAATTCTGATCTCAGTGTTGCTTTCCTGGTTAAATAAAGGTCGTATTGCCAATCTAATTGCAACTGCAACTTTTTGTGCAGCATTAAAGAAGAACTAGTTAAAATGTTGACCCTGTTAAAGGCTTTGATAAGTCTCTTGTGATGGTTAAATATGTATTTTCAGGACATTTGAAGCACACATCAGATCTCTTAGCTGTCTAATGGTTGAAATTCCTCACTTGCAATTTCTAAATATAGAATATATCCCAACCTGACAACAACTGTCCTGAGAATTAATGCCTCTTCAATTTTTTTTATTTGTGTTTTTTTAATTCCTTATTTCATTACAGCTTTACAAAAAATAAATAAACAAAAATGTTTAGTTTCAATTTGACAGGCTAGTGTATTTACACAAGAAAAATGTAGGGGGAACAGTTACTTGAAGTTACTTCTTCTGCCATGAGTTTTCTGTACATTCCTGCGATGTTGAGCTTTTCTAATTTTTCCCAAAACAAAAGAAAAAAGTGATTTATGAACATAAACAAAAAAACAAAACTTTTGTCCGATCGATTTGATTTTTTTTTAAACTATACACCAATATTCTGCCTCAAAGTCTGACTTTGCTCCAAACCACAATGCTTTTCTGACAAAGATTGGTTTTCTTTCGATTCAAACCACATCATTCATTTTGTACCGTTTCTTCTTCTCTTCTAGGGGTGGCGGGTGACTTAAGCCAATCCCTGTGACTTTGGGTCTGTTTTTGGGGTTAGAAATAAGCTTCAAACCCACAGTAACACAAGGAGAGCCTGCTTACACTCCTTATTGGGAAGCCAGAGCTCTAACCACTTTACTAGCATATGTTTAAATATTGGTTAATGTTAATATTTCGGTGAATAGCACTGGCGTTTTGTTTACATCTACAACTGCCTGATTGAATATTCAGTCGATCTTTTCCCTCAGAGGTGACACAGTGCAGTCGTTGTTTGTGACAGCCAGAGCACAGCTGCTTCTTCCTGCAGAAAAAAAAAACACCACAGACTCCAATCAAAGTCCCTGCTGTCCCTCATCTCTCCTCCGCTCTCGGCCCAATTAGAGAGCCAGTCTGGAGCACGGTCCCGGAGTGCACCCAAATACATCAACCACAACCAGGACAAACATCTGGAGGGGATATTTTTACACGTCAGGTATTGGCAAACCGTTCAAGAGATTGATGGAGCACACAGATGGTCAGAGGAGCTTTTACGCTAATTGAAAAGGACATTAAGTATTGTGTAGAGTTTTATCAATGATGACCGGTAAAGACCATAAATAAATGTGCTAGCAAATGATTTTTAGCACCAATGGTAAAATTGTGTATTAGTCATGCTTTATTTATTTTTGTGCAAACAAAATGTGTTGTTACGATCTACTGTATCAATCTTTTTAGCAACCTTGCTGTGTACTCTGGCAGACTGCACTTGTATAATTTTTACTTCATTGTGAAATGTTGAGTCTTATACAAATATACGAGTGATACTGGAACAATAATATAAAATCGAAACACACTTACAGTATGTGTTTCTGGAACATTTTATGCATTAAAGGAGACCTATTTGTATAACTGTCTAAGTTTTTAACCTTCTTATAGCTGCTTTCTCTCATTTTAGTTACTTAGTTTTATAATAATATTCTGCATGTTTGAGTAATATTGTATTGTCCTGCAGTTGATGTTGATGCTAACAAAAGCTCTGTTCTCACCTCCACCTATCCCCATCCACTTGTTTGTAGTCAGCTTCACTGTAAAGCATTTATTGACAAAACAATGCTCTATCTCTTAACAGATCTTTTATCGAATCAGTTTCATCATTTAAAAGTGCCTGGTTTGGTAAAAAAAACAAAAACAGGCCACTTTGAGCCACAACTGAAAGACAGAAATAAATTCTGTCAGATTATTAATGGTCCACTAGACTGATTGGTGAACCCCAGGCAGGTACAGCGTGTTACCTCTAATATTGTGAGCTGTGACTCTCACCTTCTCCCTTCAGGGCGCAGGTTTCAGTTGCCAAGCTACAGGACCAAACATTATAGAAGCAGTTTCGTTCCATCTGCAACAATCTATCTTAATAAATCTTAGGACTTTAAATTATTTTTATGGGACTCTATCTACTGCTGCTGTAACCTATTATTTATTGATTCTTGTCTTTGTGAGCCAATGTGCATGTCAGAATGTCTGTTTATGTGTCTGTTATGTTCTGTCTTTGATACCAAACTGAATCTGCCGCACAACAAATCTACCTAGGTACAAATAAAGTCAGCTGAATTGAACTGAAAGCATGTATGGTTCAAAATAGTACATAGCCACTTTACAGCAATAAAAATTACACATTTAAAATTGCTGCTTGATACTTGTTACTAACTTACAATGAAGAGGCAGGGCTTATCAGTTCTGCAGTTTTGCACAGGAAGTAAATTAAAGTCTTTCTATTATTAATCAGTTTTACAAAAATTTTTTTTTGTTTTACAATGACAAAATTTTAATTACTCATCTACACATACTAGAGTTTATTCCTAAATACATTGAGGTCCCCATTAACCAATCTGGGAGAAGAATAGACACAAATAATCAAACTCCAAAACATTGCTTTCATTCTATCACTTAAAAAAACGTTATCCATCCAAGTATTGTACAAAACCCATATATTCTTTTTCATGGTGTATTTTAAAAGTTAAATGCATCTAGTAGTGGAACCCAAAAATTGTCCCTGCCTCACCTCGGGATAGGCCTCTCTGCCAACGGAGGAGGGAACTCCACGTCGCCCCATTTGGCTTTACAGATGTAGTCGGCGGTGGCATCGATCTTTGCAGCCATGTCCAGCACATAGACGCCATCTTTAGTGACCACTGAGAGACACAGAAAAGAAAAACATCCAATTAAATGATACAATACTCATTCCTTTGAAGACAAGACTACACTGTATTTTTGTTTACTTCTTACTATGTCATTTTCCACATACTACAAATGAACAAACATTTAATTAGGACTAAATATGTCTCAAAGCTCTAAAATATAGGCTATACAATGTTGCAAATGGGATGGGACGATATGGAATTACCATGGTATGAAAACCATTACAAAAGTACCACAGTATGACGATACAATGATTAACAAAAAAATGGATTTTTGTAGAAAAGTGTGCTATTTACAGCTTCAACAAATTGCAAAGAGTGGGTCTGGTCATACGCCTCCGTCTGCATTTCAACTCCATGACATACCAGGTAATCAGATGACTTTATTTGTGTGACACACATGAAACAAAGGAGCTGATTGGTCGTCTGTCAATTAGATCAAAATTTAACTTCACCCACCTCACTTTAATGTTGTTTTTTGCTTTGCTCATTCAAAATTTTATGTAAAATTTGCGATGTTTTCCAGCTCCACATGATATTTTTTCCATATTTTCCATGTGTTTATTTCCTTGTAAGCAGTCATGTTAGTTTTCATACGGGAGACAAAGTGTGTCACTCATTGGCTAATTAATCTGTCAGTCACATCCACTGAAATTCAAAAGAGTGACACGGTGGCCAGACATTATATATTTTATCGAGCAGGGGTTCTTAACCTTTTTGACCACGAGGCCCAAAGATTCATGTAGAATGTAATCTGGGGCCAATCTCATATTAAATGTATTGTATTTTACTGATTTTGTGCCCTCAAGGAGGTGCTCGCGGCCCAACTTTGGGCCCCGGCCCTATGGTTATGAATCACTGTTAAGAGGGACTGTCGGTCGACGTCACTTTCTGCTCTACTGCACATGCTCCATGCAGAAAGAGATACTGTCCATCAGGTTGGCTGGGAAAACGTCTTTGATAAAAACAACAAAAAGGGATGTCTTCTGCAGCTCTTTCTGTATACGGGTGCGTGCATCGCCCGTGTTGATAAACATATAATCTCTCTATATATTGTCTGGATTTTCCAGGCAACAGTCTGTGCAATGAAAATGAAGTAACCATCAATGGCTCATAATATTTGAGTATTGTTCAAGCATTAATAATTTCCAAATATGATATATGGCTTATTCCAGGGCTGTGCAACAATCAAATCATCTAGCTGATTAAATCTTGCAAGCAACAATCTTCCAAACAGTAAAAGGTTGGTTTAGCAATTGTACAGAAAAATATTGGTAAAGCCTTTTGTATTTTTCTACAAAGTACTCATTTTATCTTTACTGAACAAATCTAGTGTTGATTGAATATTTTCTGCAACAGTGTTCCAGCTCTCAGGACATGCCCCTCTGTCCCTCGGAAGAATTAAGTTGAATAGCCCTGGTTTATTCCTTGTGCTGGTGTACCTAGCCTTTGTGTGACGATGCAGGACGTATCACTGCACATGGAAAGCGTTTTGGTTTAAGATGAAAGGGAAAATCCGGTCTCATTTTCTGTGTGAACATCTGCCAGAGGCCAGAACTGCAGCCCAATTATAACATCACAAATACATCAAACAGCAAGTGCATCAATTATTCAATTAACTCCTCAGTCAGTGTTAAAAATGAACCTAAACCAATACATGACTCATGATTTGGAAAACATATTGCATAACACATGTATTATTAATTGAGCGTCTAGTTTAATTATTGTTATTAATAGCTGTGTGTTTTGTGTTAGAATCGTACCCAGAGGATTGATCTCGAGTAAGTGAAGAACAGGTCGTCGTACAGGTTAAAGAGTCCAACATGAAGCTGGCCAGGACACTGAACAGAAGAAAAACACAAGAAAATACATTCATTAATTATAGTTTTATTATAGTTTTTCAGCAGCAAGAAGTCACAAGTAATTGAGATTATATTAGATTTGTTATTAGACATATAATTAACTAAGTAACTGAGACCAACACGTTTATGTGAACTTTTAAAACTACGAAAGCTTCAGGAGCCAGACATCCATCATACCTGTTCAGGCCTGATACAAAACAGCTAGCTCTCGTCTTGTTTTGTTGTTTTTATCTAAGAAGTTTCCCCAGTCAACTAGACGGACAGCGTCTCTTTCTGCAGGTGAGCAGTAGAGCGGAAAATGACGTCGACAATAATCCTTCGTCCAATACCCGATTTCGATGCATCTTTTCCTGCTTTGTAAAGCAATTGAATTGCTTTGTGTATGAATTTGTGTATGAAAACACTAGATACATTTGCCTTGCTTAGTTGCTGATACCAGTAGTTTAATTTTAAAATCCATAGCGAGGTGTACAAGATCACAATTCCACTTTTGAGAGAAAAGCAAATAATGTAGAATACATTTATCTGAGCTATACAGCTCTTTACTCCAGGGGTCTCCAACCTTTTTCGATTGGAGAGCAACTTTTACTAATCAAAACTGGCAGTGAGCTACTATTGTTGGCGATGACATGAAACTGAAGTAAATGGGCAACAATTAGATGCCGTAATGAAACATTAGCTATTATCAGTTTAGAATGAAAAACAATTAAAAACCTAAGGCACATCCATATTATGGCTCATTTATATTAATAAAATGGTACTTTGTCATAACGAAATGTCAAACAGGGAATTTCACACATTTTCAGTCACATCATTACTAATATTCACTTGTATTAGAAAAAAACAAATAATACATATTTACACAATATTCAATTTAAATTGCCCTTTAAATAGCATTGCACATAGAATTGCACAGTCCTAACATCAAAATTTGTGGCTAAACCGGAACTAATCAGAAACTAAATCTGGACTAAACCTGCACCTCTGCAAGACCAAAAAAAAGAATATGCATAATATACTGATCCTGAGTTCTTCTTAGTTCATTTTGGTGCTAACAACTATATCTGACTAAAAGAGACAACGATGAACTCATTCTTTCCCCATTAATTCTGACTTCTTAATTAAACCTAAATCAGTGCTTTTATTTATTTTGTCATATATTTTGATTGATACAGCATTTATTTACGATTCACTGGAGAGACTTCAACATTAATAGTAGAGAACAAGCGCCAGCAACAGAAAACGGCTGATGTAATGTGTCTCCATGTTTTGTACCCAATTTACGCTCTGACAAACCGCAGGTAATAAAACTGAAATACTGTTAGTCTGGAGCAGGACGGGCGACGGCGGAGGATGAAAAATGTAATTCGCTTCATGCTCCAAATGTCAAAACAGCAGTGGGAGGAGAGTAAAGAGAAGCGGTCTGTTTCTCCTTCCTGTCGCTCCTGTCAGTTTATCAGGGCTGGAGGTCTAGTGTCGGGGCCGATCCTGTCTCGAGGGAAACAAAAGCGACTATCGAAATCCTCTGTGACTCAGCAGCCTCACGTGTCTAATGCTTTATAAACAGTGGTGTGCAATTGTATGTCTGGTTGCAGGACAAAAAGGTTGAGAGCTACAATTATTCCAACAGCTGTAAAGCACCTTAATAGCATTTTGGATAATGTGTACATACATCCAGTGTTTTTATTGCACTGGACATGATAATGGATTGCACATTTTCTGTTATTGTGCTGCAAAACACAAATTTCTCCTAATGCAGGGCTGGATTGCAATCATCAGTGTCACAGGTTCATTTTATTACAAGCACATTTCTGTAAAATATAGGTTATCTAATCTATTACGGTCTATTTATTGATATATTTCTTAAGAACATGGCATTATACCCATTTTTCTTTTAAGAAAATAAGCTAAAATCAGTATTAAAGTAAATAAATAAGAGAAAATGTGTCCACTATTTTTCATGATGTGCATTTGGTTTGATTTGGAATGAATTACAAAAAGACCTCAGAATAAAAACTAAAGTGTCTCTTGATACGTTCAAGATAATTGTAAAAATGTGGTTGAGAATTGTGCATGTTTTTCTTGAGAGAGTTGTATTTTTTTTTATGTAATATTGTTCACTTATTTTCTACCGCATGTTCTCGTTAGGGTGCGGGTGACAGGTCTATCACATAACTTTGAATATTTTTTACTATTGTATTGATGGATTATACTATTGTAATTGATATTGTTGCTAAAGAGATTCTGAATCTCAATGGGACTTCCTTAAATAAAGGTAAATTTGACTAACTGCCATCAGAAACAATAGGTATGTGAGCAAAACATGTGGACGGCTCTGGTCCCAGTTCAATCTGATATTTTGATGATGCCAATTAAACTTTGTGCCAGTTTTTGGTTAATGTGGCTAGACATTAGACAGAATTATTGTATTGTATATTGAGACCTGACATGAATCCAACCAGACTTTTAAATGTTACATCACATAAACAGTCTTTTCTATGGAGAACATTTCAAACTAAATCAAAGAGTAAGTCTGAACCATGTGTCACAATTAAATGACGCTGCACTCTTAAGTTACAGACGATCACTTTTTTGATGAATAGATGTTTTGAGGAGTAAGATAACTACAAACTTTTGGAGTGTGCACAAATATAGATAATTTTTCTTGAGTCATCTTGAAAAGTAGCCCTTGTCTGCATTACATAATTAAACCAGGTTGTTGCAAAGAGAACGAGCAATAATATTGCAGTAAACGCGACTGAGACGTGGGGGTGGTGTATTTCCATTAGACAAATGACTTACGGTACTCCTCCACCTCTCTCTCCAACCCCCCCCTAAAAAAAAAAAAAGAAAATAGGACCCTCGTGCTGCATTCAGGGCACGTCTGCTTATTTTGATGGCTCTGAAGTGGCGACTCGCCCTCTGTAAAGCCCCAGCCGTCCGTCTCTGGAGCAGTGACAGCTCAGTGCGGCAGACTCACTGTGTTTGGCTGATATTGAAGAAGCTGATACAGTTTTATAATATAATGTTTATCGAGATGCCAAAGTGTCCATTCATCTGTTTAACTCTTAACACTTTACCTCAGATGTCAGAAGAGCTACATAATAGTTTGAAAAGTAATGGTTTGTTTAAGAGAGGTGAGCAATAAACCAATATGTTCATCATATCCCCATTTTTAGAGGCAACACAGCCTAAATGAAGCATCTGATTTACAAATGTGTGGAAAAAACTGAAAGCTTTGGAAAACTTTAGAAGTGTTCTCAATTTTAACAATACTAAGAGATCACAGTAACTTGATTAAACATCTGAATTTGAAGAAATACATGTTCAAGATTCTTTTTAATGAATAATTTCTGAACTTATTCAGCACAGATTTTTGTCTGCCTCATCTCTAAAATCTCAGAGGCACAAAGTTGAAAATTTTTTAATTGAATTGCTCATTTCTGTGTGATGTTATCTTTTTATAAATCACAAACTAACATGGAAAGTGACATATGTGTTTGTACACGTATGCTTTTTTAAATGAGACACCAGGAGTTCTGAAAAAATGTTCCTTGGACTGATAAAACCTAAAGAAAGTGTCACAAGGTTCTATCATTTGTCCTATCGTAAGCATTGATTCATTTTTTCAATCATTTTTACTCAAGCAAGGGAGAAACCTCAAGGGAACGAACGTATATATCAACGAACATTTGACGAAGAAGAATGCCGACATCGCCAAGCAGGCCCGTCTACTCCGCAAACAGAACAAGATCCAAGCAACGTGGACGTCCAATTGCAGGGTGTTCATCAAACTAAATGGAATTCCCGAACTGGCTAAAGTTCTCTGGATCAAAGACATAAATGAACTGGATACGTATTCAACATGAGGAGGTAAAATGACACTTGATATTTCTAAAAAGTTATGACTGATGTTATCTCTACTGATTCCTCCTCATCAAGATAATGAGGAGACAAGTGTAAATCAGTTGGAGCTCGAAATATTTACAGCTGAAGAATACAGATCTTTCAATACTCTTGATGATGTAGACCTGATATGCATTTTTATAATAACATTTGTTATAATTGCAAATATTACCATGAAGGAAATATAACTGCTTTAATGAGTCAGAGAGTATGTCTATAATTCATTTCAATAGCCGTAGTTTATATGCAAATTTTGAGGCTATTAAGGAATATATGCATAAACTTAAATTAAAATTCAAAGTAATCGCGTTAACAGAAACATGGAAAGATGAAAAAAATGTGGAAATTTTGAACTTGAAAACTATTATATGTATGAACAAAATAGGAATTATAAATCTGGTGGGGGAGTTGCACTTTACATTCACAAAGAACTAAATGCACAACTGGTTCAAAATATGACAGTGGCAATCGATGAAGTGTGTGAATGTGTAACAGTAGAAATTACTGTAAAAAATAAAAAAAATATATTAATTTCTTGTATATACAGGGCGCCGGGTGCAGATCTCGAAGTATTTACGGATTCCATTGAGAAATTATTCACCAATAAAAGCCATAAAGACATTTATATATGTGGTGATTTTAATATCGATTTATTAAAATCCAAAATCCATACACCCACTGGAAAATTTGTTGATACTATGTTTAGCCTGTCTTTATATCCTGTAATATCAACGACCAACAAGAGTAACTGCACACTGCGCCCACTTTAATTGATAATATTTATACAAATTGTCCACATGATAATATAACAAGTGGCATACTTGTAAACGACATAAGTGACATTTGCCTATCTTTACAATTGTTAATAAAATGCACACAAGTGGAAAGAAAAATAATGTAATAATAAAAAAATAAGAATAAGATCTGAACAATCAATAATGGATTTTAAACAGAGTCTATCGGAACAGAATTGGGAGAAAGTTTTAGGTGAAAAGACGCTGATAAAGCATATACAAATTTCATTGAAACATTCATTCAATTGTATGATCAGTATTGCCTGTAGTTACTCACAAATATAAACAGAAGACAAAAAACAGACCATGGATGACAAAAGGATTATTAAATGCATGTAAAAAGAAAAATAATTTGTATTGGAAATTTGTAAAGAAAAGGACAATAGAAACAGAAATAAAATATAAAAAATATAAAAATAAATTAACAAATATATTGAAAAAATGTGAAAAAGATTATTACAGAGGCATGATCGAAAGAACAAAAATAATATGAAAGGTTTATGGAACACCTTGAACCAAGCAATGAAAAAGAAATTTAAAGTCCACTCTTTTCCAGATTATATGGTATGAACGAAAGTAAAATAACAAATGTGGTTAACATTGTAAATGCATTTAACGAATATTTTGTTGACATTGGTCCTCAGTTAGCATCAAAGATAGTCACAGTGGAAAATCATGATTTTCAAACCATATTATTGATAATGTTCACTCGCTATTTATTGCTGCTACAAATGAAAAAGAAATAATTGAAATTGTGTAAAACAAAAAAATCAACTGATTGGAATGGCCTTGACATAATAATAGTCAAAAAAAATAATAAATAATATTGCAATTCCTTTAACTTATATCTGCAATCAATCATTCAGAACAGGTAAATTCCCAAATTTAATGAAAATTGCCAAGGTCATCCCAATCTATAAAAAATGGTGATGCTCATCAGTTCACAAATTATAGGCCTATCTCCATACTCCCACAATTATCAAAAATTATTGAAAAGGTCTTTGTGACTCGTTTAGATAGCTTCATTGAAAAACACAATCTCCTTAGTGACAGTCAGTACGGTTTTAGAAATAACAGGTCAACTTCACTTGCATTATTAGACCTCATAAACGAGATAACAGACAAAATCGACAATAGATTGCACTCCATAGGTATCTTCATTGATCTTCAGAAGGCGTTTGATACAATAAACCACAAAATACTTTTAGAAAAATATACAAATATGGATAAGAGGAGTTGCACATAAATGGGTAGAATCATATTTAAATATGAGACAGCAGTATGTGCAGTTAGGCGAATATAAGTCTGAATGGAGGAATATATCATGTGGAGTCCCACAAGGCTCAGTGTTGGGACCCAAATTGTTCTTATTGTATATTAACGATTTAAGTAACGTGTCATCAAAATTGAAATTCATTTTATTTGCAGATGACACCACAATTCTAAGTGCAGGTAAAGATTTACAGCTTCTTGAGACTGAAACCACTGCAGAGCTATATAAAGTTAAAGATTGGTTCCAAAAGAACAAACTATCTTTAAATATATCGAAAACCAAAACAATGTTGTTTGGAAAACACAGAAGTAACGAACCAATTAAAATCTATATTAATGACATCAATTGTTGAATGTGTAAAAGAATATAAGTTTCTGGGAGTGACTCTTAGTCACAGTGTAAGCTGGAAACCACAAATTTCAAACATATGTTTCCAAAATATCTAAAAATATAGCATTATTGAGTAAGTGTAAACATCTGCTTGACCAGAAAGCTTTGTTCATCTTATATTGCTCTCTTATCCTGCCCTATATTAATTACTGCACAGAGATTTGGGGAAATACCTACAGTAGTCACCTATTACCATTATACAGATTACAAAAAAAAAGCCATTCGAATTGTGCATAAGGTCGGTTTATAGGGATCATACGAACGCTCTGTTCCTGAAGTCAGAAATATTAAAACTTGAAGATGTAGTGAGACTAAAAACTTTATTAGTGATTTATAAGGCTACAAAAAATGAACTACCTAGCAATATTCAAAAATGTTTGCTAAAAGGGATGGGGAATACAATTTACGGGGTAAATTGAATCTGAAAGTACAGCGTGCTCGTACCACCCTTAAAAACCAATGTATCACTCGCAGAGGTGTAAGTCTATGGAATGAGTTAGATGATAACTTGAAAAGTGCAGTGAATCTACTGCAATTTAAAAAGCAATATAAAATGAACATTCTTAAAACTTACACAACAGACAACTGACCTTATGTACTTATTGTTTTAAAAATTCATTGTCCACTCAAAATAAGCATTTTTCTTTGTACGATCATAAACGAGGAAAAAAAGAAAAAAAAAATCTTTTTTTTTTTTTTGTACGAACATAAACGAAGGGAAATCCCATCCTTGACGTGAATCAAGTAAATTCTTTTCTCTTGTACGAACATAAACGAAAAAATAAATGTTTTAAAATTGTTTTAAAACTAGAAATGCTTATCTTCTACTAAGCATGAACAAAGGAAAACTCTGTTCTTTACTCAAAAAAAAAAAAAAAAAAGTACGATCATAAACGAAGAACACTGGTTTGGAAACGTTTTAAAACTAAAATGCATATTTTGTATGACCATAAATGAAGGGAAAAAAAAAAAAAAAAAAAATCTAAACTTTAAACAAATCTTTCTTTATTCAAAATTAGTAAATTTTCTTTGTACGATCATAAACGAGGAAAACTGGTTTTGAAAACGTTTGAAAACTAGAAATGTTTGTTTTTGTATGGCCATAAATAAATAACAAATATGGTCTCTACTCAAATAAGCTATATTTTCTTTAGCACGATCATAAACGAAACAAGTTACATTTTGTAATGTTACTACGGTAACAACAATAAATGAACAATGATATAATATTAATTGCATTATTTATTATTATTATTGTTAATTTATTTATTTTTACGACCATAAACGAAGAATGTAACCTTGAAAACTATTTGTATAGTCATAAATGATGAATTCTTTGTTGTCCTAAAACTGGCTGTGTGCTGTTTATGCAGAACGAAAAACTCAGCTTTTCATCTAGTAAGATGTCTGATTTTCATTGTTATTTGTTATGTTATTTACAGCATTTCTTTTGTACGAACATAAACGATTGTAACACACACTCATGCATTGACCGGCATGTGTGTGTGCACAAGAATATGAAATTATTATGTGTCCAGCGCGTATGTGCAACGGGGTAGGAGTTTATAAGTTCTTGAACTTCTTCCTACTCCCTTTGAGTATCATTGCTCTTTGTATTTTCCATTATATGTACATGTTAAACATGAACTCTTTTGTTGCTCAAATAAACTAAACTAAACATAAACATAAACATCATTATCTACTGCTTGCTCCCGTTAGGGGGCGCAGGTGACTGGAGCCTGACCCAATAACTTTGCGCCTTATACGAAGAACACTCTATACGAACTTGTGGTAACAAGTTCGTATAGGGACAACCATTCACTCTTTCACTACAGTGATGCCTAATTAACCTAAACATTGCATGTTTATGAAGGGGACAGAAGTCGGAGTACCTGGAGAGAACCAGTGACACGGGGGGAACATACAAACTCCACCCAGAAAGATCATGAGATATTGACTTGTCTTGACCTCGGAGTTGAATCCACAATCTCCTTCTTAAAAAGCCACTCTAACCACTCTGCTAATATCCATATCATTAGTAGTGTGTCATTTAAGTGGATTTTAGCCCATCTTTACATTATGGTTGCTAGGTAACAGTTGTGAAATTACCTACTACATAGGCCTATTTCATATTTGCTGGACAAAATACAAAAAAACTGGGTAAAAACAAGTAATAATTTTTGATTATGTTTTTCTGAAAAATGCTCTTCTAACCCAGCCTTTCCAAATCTTTTTTGAGTCTTTTCCCGTGGCACACCACCTATTGAAATGTGGCCAAATTTAAGCTCTTTTGAAACACAAAATGATTTAAATATTACAAAGAAAAGCTTACAATTATTCTTTAAATACATAAATGGTGATTGGTTTTGCTTTCTTTCTTGCTGTAAAAGTTGTTCCAAACACTCCAAAATTGTAAATTATTGGTTTAAGTTTGATTAAGCTTACTTTATAGATTGAATATTGAAAACTGCTGCAGCTCAAGGCACACTAGTGATCCCTGCACTCTGGTTGAGAAACACTGTTCAAATCTGTCATACATACTTTAACATAGTGTGTTTGTGAACCTGCCGTATGTCTGGTAAATTTGAACAGTTAGCATTAAAGTAATATGCCATTTACTGAAGAGCTGCTGTACTCACCTCTGCTTGTCTTTAGCGGCGTGAGTCAGAAGAGTCTTTTTCACAGACTCTTCACTGATTTTCTCGTCGACTCCAATCAGCAGCTTCTTGGCCTTGGCGTCCACGTCCCCCACATCCACCCCGCCCTCGTGATGAAACAGGACGTAGTCTCCTTCACGAGTGGCGTAGATGCAAACGTAGAACTCCTCCTCCTGATTTGGACAACAACAACCAAATTAGAACAAACAGTGAGTCAGTAAATCCAATTATGACTAAAGGGGCTGTGCCAATTTATTCTGTTCTATAGATTCTGTTAATGTCTTAGAATTAAATAATGTCATAAGGCCAGACAGAAGGCTAGGCGCAGTTTTTCCTATTAATAACAGTGGGCATCATTCATTCCATGTTCTTACAAAGAAACTTGTTCTTAAGGGCTTCTTACAAACATTTTACATTCACAAAATTTGTTTTTTAGTGGGGGGTCTGGGGTCCTCCCCTCCTGGGGGTCCAGGATATAATGTCTGTTCTTTTATTTCCTGCATTCTGGTGCATTTTATGGGCTCTTAAGCATTTTTCAGAAAATCTTGATATTTCTACATTTGAATTGAGCTGTTTGTCACTGGTAACTCTGGGCACTGTAGTGTAGTTACTTTCAATGTGCGAATAATAAAAACTTTTTTCCTAAAGAATGAGTCTCACAACACTCAATCTATCATTTTAAGGGTGCAAAGTGTAACCTTTTGGAGGTAAATGTTACCTGCTTATGAGGGACAAATGGTTCGATGAGAAAGTTCTTGAGGATTCCTTTAGCTTTGCCAATCTGAAAATATAAAAAAAGTATTGTTAGTTAGAACGGAGAAACAAGTCACCTTTGCCCACTCTGTAACAGCGACTTTATATAAATGCATTTTATTAGGATATTGAATTGCATTGTAATAGCTATAGAAATACAGTATGTCATAATTCCAAACAATCAATAAACCAAAACACTGTAATTTCTGGTCAGGAGAAGTCGTATTCATTACTAAATCAAGTCCTGGATCATATAATGCACTGACATTTCAAGAGAAAGGTTTTGAATGGCCGTGTTTCTCTTGAGGCTTTTCTCTGAAACAGGTTCAGCTCATTTAGGAAACTGTCGCTGTTTAAAGGCCACGAGGCAGAAAGTAACAAGAGGGTAAGAGGAGAGAGAGAGAGAGAGAGAGAGAGAGAGAGAGAGAGAGAGAGAGAGAAGGGAGGGAGAGAGAGAGAGAAGAGAGAGAGTGAAAAAGAGACAGAGAGAGAAAAGAAAGAGAAGAGAAAAAGGAAAGAAGAGGAGAGAATAGAGAAGAGGAAAAGAGAGAGAGGAGAGCAAGAAAAGAGAAAAAGACAGAAGAGGAGAGAAAAGAGAAGAGAAAAGAGAGAGAGAAAAGAGAAAGAGAGATGAGAATGAGAGAAAGAGAGATATTAAGCAAGAGAGCGAAGAGAGAAAGAGAGAGAGAAGGAAACATAGAGGGAAACAGATTANAGAAAGGAAGCTGATACATTTTTATATATAAAATCCGTTATAATCGGAGAATGCCATAAGTGTCCATTCATCTGTTTAACTCTTAACACTTTACCTCAGATGTCAGAAGAGCTACATAATAGTTTGAAAAGTAATGGTTTGTTTAAGAGAGGTGAGCAATAAACAATATGTTCATCATATCCCCATTTTTAGAGGCAACACAGCCTAAATGAAGCATCTGATTTACAAATGTGTGGAAAAAACTGAAAGCTTTGGAAAACTTTAGAAGTGTTCTCAATTTTAACAATACTAAGAGATCACAGTAACTTGATTAAACATCTGAATTTGAAGAAATACATGTTCAAGATTCTTTTTTAATGAATAATTTCTGAACTTATTCAGCACAGATTTTTTGTCTGCCTCATCTCTAAAATCTCAGAGGCACAAAGTTGAAAATTTTTTAATTGAATTGCTCATTTCTGTGTGATGTTATCTTTTAAATCACAAACTAACATGGAAAGTGACATATGTGTTTGTACACGTATGCTTTTTTAAATGAGACACCAGGAGTTCTGAAAAAATGTTCCTTGGACTGATAAAACCTAAAGAAAGTGTCACAAGGTTCTATCATTTTCCTATCGTAAGCATTGATTCATTTTTTCAATCATTTTTACTCAAGCAAGGGAGAAACCTCAAGGGAACGAACGTATATATCAACGAACATTTGACGAAGAAGAATGCCGACATCGCCAAGCAGGCCCGTCTACTCCGCAAACAGAACAAGATCCAAGCAACGTGGACGTCCAATTGCAGGGTGTTCATCAAACTAAATGGAATTCCCGAACTGGCTAAAGTTCTCTGGATCAAAGACATAAATGAACTGGATACGTATTCAACATGAGGAGGTAAAAATGACACTTGATATTTCTAAAAAGTTATGACTGATGTTATCTCTACTGATTCCTCCTCATCAGATAATGAGGAGACAAGTGTAAATCAGTTGGAGCTCGAAATATTTACAGCTGAAGAATACAGATCTTTCAATACTCTTGATGATGTAGACCCTGATATGCATTTTTATAATAACATTTGTTATAATTGCAAATATTACCATGAAGGAAATATAACTGCTTTTGATGAGTCAGAGAGTATGTCTATAATTCATTTCAATAGCCGTAGTTTATATGCAAATTTTGAGGCTATTAAGGAATATATGCATAAACTTAAATTAAAATTCAAAGTAATCGCGTTAACAGAAACATGGAAAGATGAAAAAAAATGTGGAAATTTTGAACTTGAAAACTATTATATGTATGAACAAAATAGGAATTATAAATCTGGTGGGGGAGTTGCACTTTACATTCACAAAGAACTAAATGCACAACTGGTTCAAAATATGACAGTGGCAATCGATGAAGTGTGTGAATGTGTAACAGTAGAAATTACTGTAAAAAAAAAAAATATATTAATTTCTTGTATATACAGGGCGCCGGGTGCAGATCTCGAAGTATTTACGGATTCCATTGAGAAATTATTCACCAATAAAAGCCATAAAGACATTTATATATGTGGTGATTTTAATATCGATTTATTAAAATCCAAAATCCATACACCCACTGGAAAATTTGTTGATACTATGTTTAGCCTGTCTTTATATCCTGTAATATCACGACCAACAAGAGTAACTGCACACTGCGCCACTTTAATTGATAATATTTATACAAATTGTCCACATGATAATATAACAAGTGGCATACTTGTAAACGACATAAGTGACCATTTGCCTATCTTTACAATTGTTAATAAAATGCACACAAGTGGAAAGAAAAATAATGTAATAATAAAAAAATAAGAATAAGATCTGAACAATCAATAATGGATTTTAAACAGAGTCTATCGAACAGAATTGGGAGAAAGTTTTAGGTGAAAAAGACGCTGATAAAGCATATACAAATTTCATTGAAACATTCATTCAATTGTATGATCAGTATTGCCCTGTAGTTACTCACAAATATAAACAGAAGACAAAAAACAGACCATGGATGACAAAAGGATTATTAAATGCATGTAAAAAGAAAAATAATTTGTATTGGAAATTTGTAAAGAAAAGGACAATAGAAACAGAAATAAAATATAAAAAATATAAAAATAAATTAACAAATATATTGAAAAAATGTGAAAAAGATTATTACAGAGGCATGATCGAAAGAAACAAAAATAATATGAAAGGTTTATGGAACACCTTGAACCAAGCAATGAAAAAGAAATTTAAAGTCCACTCTTTTCCAGATTATATGGTATGAACGAAAGTAAAATAACAAATGTGGTTAACATTGTAAATGCATTTAACGAATATTTTGTCACATTGGTCCTCAGTTAGCATCAAAGATAGTCACAGTGGAAAATCATGATTTTTCAAACCATATTATTGATAATGTTCACTCGCTATTTATTGCTGCTACAAATGAAAAAGAAATAATTGAAATTGTGTAAAACAAAAAATCAACTGATTGGAATGGCCTTGACATAATAATAGTCAAAAAAATAATAAATAATATTGCAATTCCTTTTATATCTGCAATCAATCATTCAGAACAGGTAAATTCCCAAATTTAATGAAAATTGCCAAGGTCATCCCAATCTATAAAAATGGTGATGCTCATCAGTTCACAAATTATAGGCCTATCTCCATACTCCCACAATTATCAAAAATTATTGAAAAGGTCTTTGTGACTCGTTTAGATAGCTTCATTGAAAAACACAATCTCCTTAGTGACAGTCAGTACGGTTTTAGAAATAACAGGTCAACTTCACTTGCATTATTAGACCTCATAAACGAGATAACAGACAAAATCGACAATAGATTGCACTCCATAGGTATCTTCATTGATCTTCAGAAGGCGTTTGATACAATAAACCACAAAATACTTTTAGAAAAAATATACAAATATGGGATAAGAGGAGTTGCACATAAATGGGTAGAATCATATTTAAATATGAGACAGCAGTACGTGCAGTTAGGCGAATATAAGTCTGAATGGAGGAATATATCATGTGGAGTCCCACAAGGCTCAGTGTTGGACCCAAATTGTTCTTATTGTATATTAACGATTTAAGTAACGTGTCATCAAAATTGAAATTCATTTTATTTGCAGATGACACCACAATTCTAAGTGCAGGTAAAGATTTACAGCTTCTTGAGACTGAAACCACTGCAGAGCTATATAAAGTTAAAGATTGGTTCCAAAAGAACAAACTATCTTTAAATATATCGAAAACAAAAACAATGTTGTTTGGAAAACACAGAAGTAACGAACCAATTAAAATCTATATTAATGACATCATTGTTGAATGTGTAAAAGAATATAAGTTTCTGGGAGTGACTCTTAGTCACAGTGTAAGCTGGAAACCACAAATTTCAAACATATGTTCCAAAATATCCAAAAATATAGCATTATTGAGTAAGTGTAAACATCTGCTTGACCAGAAAGCTTTGTTCATCTTATATTGCTCTCTTATCCTGCCCTATATTAATTACTGCACAGAGATTTGGGGAAATACCTACAGTAGTCACCTATTACCATTATACAGATTACAAAAAAAAGCCATTCGAATTGTTGCATAAGGTCGGTTATAGGATCATACGAACGCTCTGTTCTGAAGTCAGAAATATTAAAACTTGAAGATGTAGTGAGACTAAAAACTTTATTAGTGATTTATAAGGCTACAAAAAATGAACTAACCTAGCAATATTCAAAAAATGTTTGCTAAAAGGGATGGGGAATACAATTACGGGGTAATTGAATCTGAAAGTACAGCGTGCTCGTACCACCCTTAAACCAATGTATCATCGCAGAGGTGTAAGTCTATGGAATGAGTTAGATGATAACTTGAAAAGTGCAGTGAATCTACTGCAATTTAAAAAGCAATATAAAATAACATTCTTAAACTTACACAACAGACAACTGACCTTATGTACTTATTGTTTTAAAAATTCATTGTCCACTCAAAATAAGCATTTTTCTTTGTACGATCATAAACGAGGAAAAAAAGAAAAAAAAATCTTTTTTTTTTTTTTTTGTACGAACATAAACGAAGGGAAATCCCATCCTTGACGTGAATCAAGTAAATTCTTTTCTCTTGTACGAACATAAACGAAAAAATAAATGTTTTAAAATTGTTTTAAAACTAGAAATGCTTATCTTCTACTAAGCATGAACAAAGGAAAACTCTGTTCTTTACTCAAAAAAAAAAAAAAAAAAGTACGATCATAAACGAAGAACACTGGTTTGGAAACGTTTTAAACTAAAATGCATATTTTGTATGACCATAAATTGAAGGGAAAAAAAAAAAAAAAAAAAAAAAAAAAAAATCTAAACTTTAAACAAATCTTTCTTATTCAAAATTAGTAAATTTCTTTGTACGATCATAAACGAGGAAAACTGGTTTTGAAAACGTTTGAAAACTAGAAATGTTTGTTTTTTGTATGGCCATAAATAAATAACAAATATGGTCTCTACTCAAATAAGCTATATTTTCTTTAGCACGATCATAAACTAAACAAGTTACATTTTGTAATGTTACTACGGGTAACAACAATAAATAACAATGATATAATATTAATGCATTATTTTTTATTATTATTGTTAATTTATTTATTTTTACGACATAAACGAAGAATGTAACCTTGAAAACTATTTGTATAGTCATAAATGATGAATTCTTTGTTGTCCTAAAACTGGCTGTGTGCTGTTTATGCAGAACGAAAAACTCAGCTTTTCATCTAGTAAGATGTCTGATTTTCATTGTTATTTGTTATGTTATTTACAGCATTTTTTTTGTACGAACATAAACGATTGTAAACCACACTCATGCATTGACCGGCATGTGTGTGTGCACAAGAATATGAATATTATGTGTCCAGCGCGTATGTGCAACGGGGTAGGAGTTTATAAGTTCTGAACTTCTTCTACTCCCTTTGAGTATCATTGCTCTTTGTATTTTCATTATATGTACATGTTAAACATGAACTCTTTGTGCTCAAATAAACTAAATAAACATAAACATAAACATCATTATCTACTGCTTGCTCCGTTAGGGGGCGCAGGTGACTGGAGCCTGACCCAATAACTTTGCGCCTTATACGAAGAACACCCTATACGAACTTGTGGCAACAAGTTCGTATAGGGACAACCATTCACTCTTTCACTACAGTGATGCCTAATTAACCTAAACATCCGTGTTTATGAAGGGACAGAAGTCGGAGTACCTGGAGAGAACCAGTGACACGGGGGAACATGCAAACTCCACCCAGAGAAGATCGTGAGATATTGACTTGGCTTGACCTCGGAGTTGAATCCACAATCTCCTTCTTAAAAAGCCACTCTAACCACTCTGCTAATATCCCATATCATTAGTAGTGTGTCATTTAAGTGGATTTTAGCCCATCTTTACATTATGGTTGCTAGGTAACAGTTGTGAAATTACCTACTACATAGGCCTATTTCATATTTGCTGGACAAAATACAAAAAAACTGGGTAAAAACAAGTAATAATTTTTGATTATGTTTTTCTGAAAAATGCTCTTCTAACCCAGCCTTTCCAAATCTTTTTTGAGTCTTTTCCCGTGGCACACCACCTATTGAAATGTGGCCAAATTTAAGCTCTTTTGAAACACAAAATGATTTAATTATTACAAAGAAAAGCTTACAATTATTCTTTAAATACATAAATGGTGATTGGTTTTGCTTTCTTTCTTGCTGTAAAAGTTGTTCCAAACACTCCAAAATTGTAAATTATTGTTTAAGTTTGAATAAGCTTACTTTATAGATTGAACATTGAAAACTGCCACAGCTCAAGGCACACTAGTGATCCCCTGCACTCTGGTTGAGAAACACTGTTCAAATCTGTCATACATACTTTAACATAGTGTGTTTGTGAACCTTGCCGTATGTCTGTATTTTAACAGTTAGCATTTAAAGTAATATTGCCATTTAACTGAAGAGCTGCTGTACTCACCTCTGCTTGTCTTTGGCGGCGTGAGTCAGAAGAGTCTTTTTCACAGACTCTTCACTGATTTTCTCGTCGACTCCAATCAGCAGCTTCTTGGCCTTGGCGTCCACGTCCCCCACATCCACCCCGCCCTCGTGATGAAACAGCACGTAGTCTCCTTCACGAGTGGCGTAGATGCAAACGTAGAACTCCTCCTCCTGATTAGGACAACAACAACCAAATTAGAACATACAGTGAGTCAGTAAATCCAATTATGACTAAAGGGGCTGTGCCAATTTATTCTGTTCTATAGATTCTGTTAATGTCTTAGAATTAAATAATGTCATAAGGCCAGACAGAAGGCTAGGCGCAGTTTTTCCTATTAATAACAGTGGGCATCATTCATTCATGTTCTTACAAAGAAACTTGTTCTTAAGGGCTTCTTACAAACATTTTAGCATTCACAAAATTTGTTTTTTAGTGGGGGGTCTGGGGGTCCTCCCCTCCTGGGGGTCCAGGATATAATGTCTGTTCTTTTTGAAAGAACAGACATTTTTGTGATATTTTATTTGAGCTGTTTGTCATGGTAACTCTGGGCACTGTAGTGTAGTTACTTTCAATGTGCAATAATAAAAACTTTTTTCCTAAAGAATGAGTCTCACAACACTCAATCTATCATTTTAAGGGTGCAAAGTGTAACCTTTTGGAGGTAAATGTTACCTGCTTATGAGGACAAATGGTTCGATGAGAAAGTTCTTGAGGATTCCTTTAGCTTTGCCAATCTGAAAATATAAAAAAGTATTGTTAGTTAGAAGGAGAAACAAGCACCTTTGCCCACTCTGTAACAGCGACTTTATATAAATGCATTTTATTAGGATATTGAATTGCATTGTAATAGCTATAGAAATACAGTATGTCATAATTCCAAACAATCAATAAACCAAAACACTGTAAATTCTGGTCAGGAGAAGTCGTATTCATTACTAAATCAAGTCCTGGATCATATAATGCACTGACATTTCAAGAGAAAGGTTTTGAATGGCCGTGTTTCTCTTGAGGCTTTTCTCTGAAACAGGTTCAGCTCATTTAGGAAACTGTCGCTGTTTAAAGGCCACGAGGCAGAAAGTAACAAGAGGGTAAGAGGAGAGAGAGAGAGAGAGAGAGAGAGAGAGAAAGAGAGAGAGAGAGAGAGAGAAGAGAAGGGAGGGAGAGAGAGAGAGAAGAGAGAGAGTGAAAAAGAGACAGAGAGAGAAAAAGAAAAGAGAAAGAGAAAAAGGAAAGAAGAGGAGAGAATAGAGAAGAGGAAAAGAGAGAAGAGAGGGAGAGCAAGAAAAGAGAAAAAAGACAGAAGAGGAGAGAAAAGAGAAGAGAAAAAGAGAGAGAGAAAAGAGAAAGAGAGATGAGAATGAGAAAAGAGAGATATTAAGCAAGAGAGCGAAGGAGAAAGAGAGAGAGAAGAGGACAGAGGAAAAGAAAAGAGAGAAAAAGATAGAGAGAGAGACAGAGAAGAAAGAAGAGAGGAGAGGAGAAAAGAGAGAGAAAAAGAAAGACAGACAGAGAGAAAGAAGAGGAGAGAGAGAGAGAAGAGAGAGAGAGAAAGAGAGAAAAGAAGAAAAAAGAAGAGAAAAGAGAGAAAAAGAAAAAAGAAAAACAGAGGGGAAGAGAGAGACAGCGAGACAGATAGAGGGAGAGGAAAGAGAGAGGGGGACGGGAGAGAGAAAAAGAGAGAGGGGAAGAGAGAGAGAAAGAGACAGAGGAAAGAGAGTGGGGAGAAATAGAGAGACAGAGAGATAGAAACAGGGAAGAGAGGAAAGAGAGAAAAGAAAGAGAGAGAGAGAGAGGGTGGGGGTAGAGAAACAGTATCGGTGTGAATGTGAATATGAGAAGAGGAGGAAACTGAAGCTGACTAAAACCCCAACAAACTGGAGTCACAATATAAGGCTTTGTATTTAGTATTAAAAGGTGGGCAATGTATTGAATTTTAAATAATATTTCATTGTCTCGAGTATATTGTTTTGACTAAAAAAACATTTGAATACATTACTAAAGAAATTATTGTTCCAATTACTGCAGTGCCGATCCATTTAAGCTGTGACATCAACATGAAAACGGTAAAAACCTTTTAAATAAACCGGAAAACAGAAGGAAATAACAATATAAAACGTATTAAAGCCACAACTTCTTCTTGAATGTATTAACTTGTTTGCTTTGTGAGTATAATGTTTAAAATTAGACTTAATGCAAATGAATGTAAATGAATGAATGTAATTTCAGCTTAAGGGAAAATAATGAAGAGACAACAGGGCAATTACAACTTTTAAACATTACATCACTTAAATAGTTTTTCCCTCCCTGTTTCCGACCATCTCACATCTGTAACTGAACTGTGTCTTGTTTATTTATATTTTCATTGAGATCAAATGCTCCTCTGCTGCCTCATAACAGCTGTTTCTCCCTGACTTGTGTTTTATGGAGCGAGGAGTCTTCCCGCTGCCACAGTGATGGATCTGTGATGCTGACTGGATACACACGTTTACACAGGAGCTGCATTTACCTTGGCCCAGCAACAGATTCAGCATCTACAGTATGTCAACCACACTATCTAGGTAGGGTTTAGTACTCAAACTGTGCAAAGTGAATGCATACATTTAACTCTCCAATTGAATGAATACTGCACAAAATTCATGCATTATTCATATACATGCTTCAAGGCTCTTCAATTATATTTACAAGTGGGCCATATTTGTCAGAGAGCTGTGGTCTGAGGGCTGGACTACAACAACTTGCAATGTTGCCATTTACTAAATGAACTAATTTCACTGAAATTAATATAAAAACAGGACAAAGCAAAACAAATTCAGTGTAACCAACAACATTTAACAGAGCAGCAATGGGAATTAGACCAAGTTTGTAAACCAAGACAAAACTTTTTTTTACATTTAGATTATATCTTGAACAAGATTAGATACAGAATACGCACTGGACTAAACCTTTACTATAAGGCCTTAACTATTAAAGTACAGTAGAGTAGAGCAAAATCTGGGGGTTGAAAGATGATTTCAAGATGTAATTTTGCAATTATAAAGTGATATTTACCTTTTTTTTTTTAACTGGAATCATCATGTTTGTTTACATTTTGGTCATTAAAAAGCAATAAACTACTCAAATAAATTATTTGAACCCAATTTGAATGTTTTTTCAACTTGAAAGTATCACAGACATGTATTCGTGGGGGTCGTGAAATTTGGGAACTTCTGCAGTAGAATACAGTATGATGGTGAATAACACAACCATACTGCTATTCAAGTCAAATGGTCCATGGCCAATATTTTCATGGTGGGCCCAAACATATTGCTTAGTGGGACACATTTGGTCCCCGGGCCACCATTTGAATAGCCCTGACCAACATGTTATAAATACATATATGTTTTCTATGTTGTACAAGTGTAAACAAAAAAAAAACTGATCTTTTATTAGATGGCTATATTGCTTTGCTTGATAATTAAACTTGAATTATGTTTTAAGTTACATTTCTGTTGAGTTGACTTAAAATATTGTTATTGTACATTCTCACTTACTATTACAATTCCAACATGAAACTATAGCAATATTTATTATCTAGTTACCTCAAATATTAATATATGTAATATTAAAAGTAAATACGATTTGAGTGTTCCTGTATTTTAGCCATTGTAATAAAAATCAGAAAATGGAGGTGAAGGCTAGGACAGCAGTAGGGAGCTAACTGCAGCTGGGATAATATTGATTGAAGAAGTGTTCGGTAAAGAGCACACTTAAGCAGACGAGAGGAGGAGGAGGAGGAAAGGAGGGGGAAGTCATTTAGGAGACATGAAAAATGGGGAGAGGGGGACGTACAGTGGTTTCCTTCTGGAGGCGGGGCTTGAGCCAGTCTCTGACGCCGTTCAGATCCAGATTTACCCCCACGAGACCCAGCTTCCCTCGTCTCTTGATCAGCTGGTCGGGCTTCACCACCAGTTTCTAAAAAGACAGAGAGAAAGACAACATCAACACCACAGAGTTATCAAACATTAATGTGGATTTACTATTAAGAGTTCGAGATGAATTTGAAGTCATGTTTACTATTGCAGAATGAAATAGCAATTAGAAGGAACATTAAAGGACACAACCCAGTTTGGTTAAAGCATACGGTCCACTATTTTCTGGTGAAATATGAGTGATACAAATCTGATGCAGATAATGTTCTTCATTTTCACTTCCATTCATTCTCTACTTATAAATTAGATTCACCAATTAACAAACTATTAATATTTCAGGTCTTGAAACTGCAAGGGCCTGGAAACCCTGAAATGGTAGTAGGAGTTAAGTGAAAAAAAGATATATAGTTTGGGGCATATGCAGGATCATTGGTCGACGTCACTGCTCATGGTCGCCTGCAGAAAGAGGTGCTATCCTTCTAGTTGGCTGGAGAAATTTCTTTGATAAAACCAACAAAACAGGACAGAGCTAGCAGTTTGGATCAGGTATGAACCAGACTGACGGAAGTCTTTTTTGTACTGAAGCTTGAGGCAGTGTTTTTCACTCACCTCAATGAAATGTGTATAAGTTGTAAAGACAAATTTCATTTCATTTGGATTTAGCAGCATAACTTTTGACAAACTCTTGTAGCGCCGGCTAGTGTTGCTGCTACAGCTTGTGTCAATCAGCCGCGGCTCTTTCTGCTATCTGGTTGTGCACACATCCCCTGTTTTTTTAATTACATCTTGAATTCATATAATTCTTGCTAAGCCATGGTTAGGTTTATAAGACATTATGCATAAGTGACCAAATCAGTTTAATAGGCATTATAGAAGATCTACTGATTTTTTGTTTTTTCTCATGTACTCAGTAAATAACTATATCCTATGTAGATGAGTAATTTGCATTTTGTCTAATGTAAAACAGAAAGTTGACCTTAAACGGATTAGAAATAGAAACAGGTCCATTGACTTGCTGTTCAAAATAATAAGCCACGCCTCTTCATCATGTAAAATTTCACTTTCATCAGATTTGAAATTTTAATTTTTGTGTTGTAGGAGAAAGTCCGCACACCAGAGGGGTGACAGGTGCGTAGGAACATAGCAGATACTTGTAGAAAAAGTCCTGCACACTGTCTCACTCTTTTTCTGCAAAAATATTTTATTTCATTAAACTACATACAACATTTCAGTCGACGTTTCGGTCTGTTGTAATGAAATTAAATAATTTTGCAGAAAAAGAGTGAGACAGTGTGCGTAATTTTCTCCTACAAATTTAGATTTTTTGGAAAGTAGTAACATACATGTACAAGCTGCAGGACAATACAAGCATCCGGTACTCAAACATGAAAGAATCAGTCCAAATACAACTTTGAGTAAACAAATGAATGCCTAAAAATTGATGTATAATAGGTACCCTTTAAGAATTTATAAACCTCACATGTTGCTTCCAAATACTGTACATTTCATAATCTGTGACAATTCTAAATCACTCATAAGATTCTGTTTTTATCCTCTCTATGACGCACCGCTGGCTGTATTACGTCAAACTGTCCGTACACTGGCTCTCTGTCTTGTTGCTCCGATAAAGGGAATAGCTTATGACACAGGAGCCATTAGTATCTGGGCCCGAGCCAGTCAGCAAAGGAAAGACAGGACCCAGGGTGAAAGTTAATGCAATTTTCTAATCAATTCCACCGCAGCGCATCTCTGGCTCTATCTGCCCTCAGCATCCTCCTCCTGCTTCAGAGATTAAAAGATTTGGTGAGGGAGATGCAGGAAGAAAAGCCCTGCCAACGAGGTAACAATGTTAGTCTGGAAAAAGCCACTGGTGCAGGGGCATTCATGATTCCTACTTTAGATATGGACTTGAATCTACAGTAGGCCTTTTTATGTGGAGTTAAGTTACCATATGCACCTGTCACTTATTTTTCACTTTCACTTATTTATGATATGCAAAATGAACTTTATGAGCTTTTAATCTTCTTACAGTTGTTCTTTCTCATAATTATCTTACATAAAGTTGTATCGCTTCTTGCAGGTTTGAGTTAGAATGATTAGATGGATGGATGGTGTCTTAATCAACCAAAATCGTATTGGTCGATGAGTTATTCCGTATATTTATCTATATGAGATGGCAGCAGGGCACAAATGAGACAGTTGTTGTACATGTGTAAGTTTTTCATTGGCCTACTATTTTACAATGCTTTTAAATATATAGTAGTTAGTTGTTAAGAAGTTTTGCACACACCCTTTTTGTCAATACTGTTTTAGTCAACCAAGAACCTACTTATCCAGCTCTAGTTTTGAGTCCTTAAGCAAATTTGTGTTGCACTTTCAATAAAAAGGACACATTTATTGCCTTCCCTTGTCTATCTTCTTTATTTCTCCTACTTTCTGCAAAAAACATTTATTACTAAGTTATCCATAATCTGTTCTTTGCTCTTCACATATTGTCCCTTGTCTGTTTCCAATGCTCCCAGTATCGAGTCTGGAACTTGATGACCCCTAATATTAAGAACTTAGATCCTTCTCACTCTTCCCCACCTCCCTCTCTTGGATTGGCCGTCCTCGTCCTGCTACTGTAGATAAATCTTTTCTCTTCACCACTGGTCTCTAGCTACACTGACTTAAAGTTCTAATTGCATCAGGATATGTGTCAGTCCTGGTCACATCTACACACTGTGAAAACTATATATCTAGACTTGCTTAAAATGACTTAAAATCTGAATTAAGCTGTTTTAACTGGATAAGATGCAATTGCTTATGTAATGTAGACTATTTCACTGGTTTCAAGACATTTTTATTTAGTTATAAGAGAATTTGGCTTAAAAAAAAACGATGGCAAATGGTTTTGGCTCGAAGAAGCAATGCCTTGAAATGAGTTCAAAACACTTTACAATAAACAGGGCCTTTACAATACATCAAAGTTAAATTAGTCAAAATGCTTGAATTAGGCTTAAATCATAGAATCAAGCAACTTTAACTAGTCTTGAAATTCATTTTTTGCAGTGCAGCAACCTGTGGTTCTCTTCCAGGTTTCTCTTTTTCCCCCGTAGTTTTTTTTTTTTTTTTTTTCCAAGGACAAGAGATGCTCTGGGACAACTATCCATTTGCCTGTTTGGTGTTGGACAGTCTGCCTCTGTACTTCTGATTAAAGATGTTTCTGATTTTCTAATGCTTCTGTTGGTATTGAGTTGACCAAAATGTTTCATTCTTAGATTTTCTGACCATTTTGTTTGCTAAATCGACAATCATGTGAAGTAGAGATAACTGATGTTGTGATTTTGGGCTGTACACATAAAATGAATTGAACTGAAAAGCAAATGTGTCAATAAATATACAAAATGGAGGACTTTAAGAGTTTATCCTACTTTACTATCTGTGTTATGCATTATTGTGACAAATCTATATATTAACCATTTTATGCGTCTTCATCTAGATTATAAACATTATAATTTTAGTCTTTGGAGGAGGCACTTTAGACTATACTATGCATAGGTGTAGTTAAAGCTGCTGTAAGTGGCTGTGCAGTCGGTGATATGAGCTAACGAGCACCAGGAGACCACTCTGCCGTCAGACTAAGTAATTGTCTCCATAAAGAGGAGATGGTTCACATAAGGCTGGCTGAAACACTTCTACAGTCAATAATGGGCCGCAAAACCAGAAGTGAAAAGCAGAACTGCGGATAAGTGCCTCAGTATTTACTTATTAGCTGCACGCATGATACATCATCAGTACTGCTGCACTATTTTGGAAACATTAACTTGTAATTTTCTGAGTGGTTTTACAATTGAGATTTCTTTAAATTTGAATTGACACAAACCGTGTCTATGAACTGACATGATGGCGCAGCGATGTCTTTCTATGTAGAGTATGCATGTTCTTCCTGTGCCTACATAAGTTTCCTCTGGGTACTACGGTTTCTCGTACCGCCTCCCCTCCCCAAGACTACAGATGGAATTTAGTTGCAAAGCTAGAATTTGGCACAAGCATCTCTGTGCATTGTTCTAATAAACACAACCTTAACAAACCATGAAAAGATTATGAGAAAATCTATACACCTATACAAAATCATAGAAAGGGTTGAGAAAAATTATACTACTTCCAAACAATATGTAATATTTTTTCTAACTTTTCTGTGTTCCAGGCAACTGGAACTGGGATATTTCTAGGGCTGGGCCATTAATCAAAAATCAAGACATCGAGATCGAATCAAATCGAATCATCAATTATTTGGCGGTGGATTTTGAATTGAAAGAATGTAAAAATGCATGGTTTGGGGCAAAAGTCAAACTTTGAGGCAGAATATTGATATATTGTTTCAAAAAAATCTAATGAATGGGACATAAAAAAAAGTTTTTGCTTAGTTTATGTCATGAATGGCATTTTTTTATTTATTTTTTGAAAAGAAAAGAAATTGAACCAAAATTGAGATTCATCAAAATGAGAGAAAAAAAATCGTAATTATATTTTATCCCAGATCGCCCAGCCTAGATATTTCCAGTTAAAGCACACTATGTAACTTTCTACCTAAAAACTGACTTGAATAAAAGGGATGTTTTTTATTTTTTTTTTTGGGAATGTTTTTCTAGGACTAAAGACGGTACTAAAAATGTTTGTATTCTTCCGTGTGGACATGCATCTTCCCAAATGAACTTTCATTAGTCCTCTAGCTTGTTTCTATAAAATGTTGTTACTATAGATAAAGAAATACTCTTGATGCAAAACTGATGTATATGAATGGAGAACATTCCAAGTATGGTTTTGACTTTCTTTTGCAATTGGATAATGCACTTGATTTTCCACACCAGAAAGTTACACAGTGTCACTTTAAAAAACACCAGTTCCATTTCAGAGCGTTGCAACTGAATCCACTTGTATGTGAACATTATGGCTAATGTTATTAGACTAAACAAAAGTAATGTTAAATAACCTGTAACCAATGTTTACATAGTTTTTGTGACAGTTAAACCCCAGATTGTGGTGATTGTTGTGAAGTTGAAAACTTCCTCGACCAGGTCCCAGTTCAGACGTGGTATTTACTAGTTCGAGTGGCGTTCCAGTGCATTTTTACAAGTGGGAAGTGGAAAATATCACAGTTTTGAGTTGCCTTGAATGCACCATAATCCCCTACAACCCCTAAACAACAGTAATAAAGTTTACTTCTTAGCTACAATAACATTAACATTAACTTGGACAGCATTAGTTTTAGCAAAAATTCTCTTTCAGTAGAAGGGTACGCCATCTGCTTGTTTCCATGGAGATTTCACAGTTAGGGTTAAGAAACGTATATCACCATGGAGAGACAACAATGGGTCAGATCTGTGGATTTGTCGGTATACTAATGACAGTTCGCCACAAAGCTACAACAATAAGAGACAAACTTAATTGAGTTTAGTGAACCAAAACTGTAAATTAGATTTAAACAGGACACTGAAAACTAACTGATAGATATCTGTGCTGGAGGGAAATTGAATTTAAGTTCCGTGATTGTAAAAATAGCGCCTTTTATTTCACACTTGATTGTATTTCTTGTCTGTTATTGTACATAACCCTGCAGAGCCCTAAAGAAGCCCTAGACCCCACTTTGGGAATCACTGTTTTAGAGAGAGAATTGTTTTTACCTCTGTGAGCAGCCATGGATGCTCCTGGACCAGTCGATCGAAGTTGGTCTCAGCGGTGACTTGGGCAAAACGAAACCTGTTCTGAACGGCGGCCGAGGTGCAAATGTGTTGTAGAGAAACTCCTTCCCCGTCTGCTCGGAGATGGCTTTGGCTGACATGACTGACCTGAGAAGAGAAAATATCATGCATACATATAAAAGGTTTCAAGATACCATGAAATGACTAAAGCAAATCCCATAACTTCAAAAACTGCACACAATAATTTCAAGATATTGCAATATCGACTTCCACAGGTAAAGACAATAACTTCATTCTCTCTACTGAAAGCTTGTCAAAATAAGAAGCCTCAGGACATAGAGTTTGATAACAGACGATGAGGAATTTCACCCACCAATAGAATATAATGCCTCTTTCATATAAAACCTATTTATTTTTGTGAAATTATACATTTAAGGTGCATTGTGTAACCTTTTAACTAAAAACAGACTTGAATTGGTGTTAATTTTGGCAACAATATAAAGTTTGATAAACAAATTGAGAACATTGTGAGAGCAAGTTTTTATCAGTTGTGTTTTTTATCTAAAGTAAAGCCTTTTTTAAATTGTGCCACTTGGAAAAGACTATTCATGCTTTTATTAGCCCAGAATAGATTACTGCAATGTATATTATTTGTTGATGTTTCCCAGTCTGCCCTGAGTCACCTTCAACTTGTGCAAAATGCTGCATCTTGTTTTTTAACCAACACACCCAGGCGTCAGCACACCACCCCAGTCCTTTTTGAACTTCATTGGCTTCCATGTTTTTTTTAGAATTGATTTTAAAATTTTTATTTGTGTTTTGGGCTCTTGCACTATTTTATTTGACTGAACTTTAAATGTCCGAAACCCAAGTTGAGCTTTGAGGTCAACAAACCAGGTCCAGCTTGAGGTCCCTAGAGCTTTGAAACAAACTCCCCCCTGATATCTGCCATCAAGACTTTATCCTTTTTAGATCAAGGCTCAAAATACATTTGTTCAGGATGGTTTTATCAATCTGTAATGTACTGTAGTAACAAGTCTATTTTGTATGTCTTCTTTTACTGTTACTGCATATTATGTCTGTATGTATTTTGCATTTGATTGTGTTTTATTGGGAAGCACTTTCGTCTTTTTTGTGTTGTAAAGGGCTAAATATATAGAGGTTGATTAATTGAATAAAATCATGTTTTTGTCATTTATTATTTTGACATTTTTAATACAGTGAGCAATGAATACTGTATGTGTATCTCTTGTAATTTTTCCATGGAAAAGATGTTGTTTTAGTTGTATCTTTTCACACGATGGCATAAAATGCATTTACGTCTGTTCAGAATGACCCAAAGTGTGGTTTATACATTTATAACTATTGCACTTTATTGCTTTCCTATATTCCATGTCAAAAAATGCCTCTCAACAGGTAAAATGTGCTGCAAATAAAATGTTTTTGCTTCACAATACTTGCTATTCTATAAATATCAGTAGCCCCTGACAAATGAGGTCCACGTACCTCTGGTTGGAAACACTGTACTAAATAATAATAGCACTTTTATTATCACACAACGTGACAAAGGTTGGGTTGTAATTGAATTCTGGGACACAGTCAATGGTGGATAAGCTTCATTCAGAATTTCAGGGAATAAGACCAGGAAATATAATTTAATAGCATCTGTAAACGTTATCACTAAATGTGTCAAGAAGTGACCTTTGCTTGTGAGTTTATCAACTGTGAAAGCAAAACTGCTACTGTCATGACGTGACGTTGATAATGTGGCAGTTATGTGAAGATTAAGGCTGCACGGCTTGCTAAAAACATCAAATTTAGTTTTGACCTGTATTGCAAATTTATTATAATTAGATCTGTCACTTGATTTGAAATCATAGAATTCTGTTCAAACTACAGGATTTAATCGCCACTAATCAATTATGTAAATAATTGTCAGCTAATTTAGTAATCAAATAATTGTTAACTGGTTTTATTCAGGTTTTAAAACATGCCAGCCACGTACAGGGAAAACCTCAGACTGAACAGAATCAAGGATCATGAACAATGAAAATTTGTGTTTCTGTAATGTAAACACTAGTTTTTACACCTCCAGAATGTTCTCAATTGCACTATAGAAAAAAAACAGACTGGATTAAGCTAATATAAAAAAGTACCTTAAATGTATTTTGTTTTAGGCACAAATTGACTTATGTGTTGTTGTAAAGGAAACTATGGCACTTACAAAACTGCAGCCTATGCGATTTGCTACTTGTAACATTTGGGATATTATCGTAATTTGTTCTCAAGAAGGCAAAAATTCAAATGGTGCAGATGGTTTATATAGTAAAAAAAAAAAAGAAAAAATATTGCAAACTTTCAAATAAGTAAAGAAAGCCATAGTATTAGTCAATAGTCAGTGGTGTCATAGTTGTATATGTATTCTTTTGTGGGGATAAGAATAATTTGAAAGCACAAAGCAATCTTATTACAACTATTTTAACACCTGAAAATCTCATTTAGCTGCTTTTTTTTAGTGCAAATAGTTATTTAACAAAAGTATAGGGTCAAATCATTGAAATAATAAAGTTTTGAAAAGAGGCATGTTCTTTAAGTTCAACAAATATATTTGTAATTAACATTTCCTTTTGGATTTAAAAAAATATCGAAATATCAAAATGTCCTACCAAGTATACTTTTTACTTGACTACATTTGATTTGAGAACAGGTAGACCTACTTTCTAATGAGGTTAATTTTTGTCACGTTCATGGTTCAAGGATTCTGTTCAAGGATCCTGCCAAGTGCAAAGATTATTTTAATTGACTCCACGCCTGCAGTCACACCATCACGTCATCCACTGTCTGTATCACCTACTTCTGTTCTGCAGTGTCATAATAAACCTGCCCCGCCTGAAGTTATCCTACACCTGCACCACGCTGCACAAATACTCATTTAGAACTGACACGTATCACAAATGTTTTTATGTTTATCACTAAAGCTGTCAAAAGTATCAAGATCAGATACTAATCGATAATAAAACTTGTATTGAATCTAGATTTCTCATTTGAACAAGAATCAATGCCTAAAAACATGTGACTTTTTAAAATATATGAGCTTCATCAGAACAATAACAAGAGCACAATGTTTATTATTGTAAGAAAAAAAAAACATGGTAAAATGCTACATTTCCTTCTTTTATGCTGATTTTGCCCATACATACAACTAACTTTACTAAAAATGTAAGTATAATCATTATCAAACTGAACATATTGTACAATAAAAGGTCCTGTACTCTTCTTCCTTAAAAATGTAAACAGAAAAACAAACACCAAAATACAATTTACACATGTATATATTTACATACAGTATATCCATTGTATTTTTTGTTTTCTTTTCTTTTTAACTGTCAGCTTTTGCTAAAACATTAGGGTGCTGACACCCACAAAAACTGCTGCATCTACTTTCTCTATTTTAATTGATTATTTGATTATTGCCTTAAATTTGATTATAGTCATGTGAAGGTAGGTAGGTAGTTTCTTTGCCATTTGTAGCTTCTTCTTTTCCAATGTAAGACATAACAAACAGACACAATTAGTTAATTAATTAATTTTACTCGAGTGTAGTGTTGTCACAATACTAAAATTTCAAACTCGATTCGATACTTGAAAAAAAAAACTCGATACTCGATACTGGATTCGATAACAAGGTGCCAACTTAATTTGTTTTTTCTTTTGATAGTATTTTCATTTTTTATTTATTTATATTATTCTTTTTGATATTATTAAAATAATAGTATTTAAATGTATTATTTGTTTATTATTAACTTGATTCATGAACCTTTACATTAAGACTGGGCTTTCTATTATCAGACACATTTGCTGTTTATGTAGTATATAGGCTAAGGCTATACACAGTATTTGATAGTTTCATCATTTCCGTCTGCAATTAGAGTAGAAGGGGGCTTCGCGTGCGAGGGCTGAAATGGGGCAGGGCTTAAAATATTGATACTTGTTCAAACGACTATCGAGCATTGATACCAGTTTTAGTATCGATTAATATCGGGGAATCAATTTTTTTGACAACCCTACTCGAGTGTGCCACTTTGACGTCATCAAAGCGGTGACTTCGGGTCGTTTTTCCAGGTTTGATTCTCAAAAATATTTGCCTGGAAAATCCAGACGATATATAAAGATATATTGTCTGGCAAGTAGGCGTAATTGACAGATTAGTTAATCAGGGAACCTCTCATCAAAGGAAATATCATGTGAAACTGAAAAACATGGTGGATTTTTGCCAAATCAACTTGAGCAAAGGGAAAAAAAATCGATTTTAATGTGAAGTGTTTTTCTCTGAAAATATGGCAACCCTGGTAATATAAAGCTGAACAGATGTTAAAAATAACTACTAAATCGTGTCATTTGCTAGCTGCCGTTTTTTATTCTCTCCAGCTGAGTTTTTGGGAACATTTGATCATTTCCTCTCTACCAGAGCCAAGCAGTCTCTCCCAGTCCACTCACCGTAATGTTACGCTGCATTCCCACCCATTTATTAAATTATCCTTTTGTTCCAATCCATAATGAGCCTACGTCAAAACAAACTAAAGACCCACTGTAACAGACCATGACACAACCAAGCAGGAACATACAGCTCATTTAACAAAACAATGGCATAAGTCTCAGTAAAACATATTAAACTATTTACAATGAATGTTTATTAGTCAAAGATATTGTTGCCTAGCCTTTTGTAAATGGTAAATGGTTTATATATGGCGCTTTTCAAAGCCCTTCACAATCAAGAATCCACTCACTACAGTGTATGGCAGACACTGAGGCAATGTGGGTTAAGTGTCTTGCCCAAGGACACAACAATAGTCCACACTTGTCATCCCACTGTGGCATCAGTGGTCTCCCATCCAAGTAACCACCAGGCCCTACCTTGCTTCGCTTCTGGCAAAATAAGGACACTATATTAATAACGAGTTCTCAGCCCAATACATAATATTTTAGAAGTGACACCGACACTGCTGTCTTTACTACAACAACGTAGTTGGACAAATAATCAAAATATATTAGTAATATTGTGAATGTTGTTTAGTAAAAAGTGTAATATTCAAAAGCAGATTTAACAAGAGTACAAAGATATATTTCTGCATTTTGTGGGTCATATTAATGTCATTTTACCAAACAAGTTAATCAATTAATCATAACTAATAGACTATTGAAATTATGAATTGAATTAGTAATCTAATGAGAGATAGACCGGTGTATCAGCCTTCAGATATTTTAAGACTGATATTTTGATTGTATTTGATTATTATTATTACTTTTTTTTTTGCATATCGGCCACATTTTGGAGAGAAATATTATAGTTTGTTGTATATATCTCCATTTTGCTGTGTTTTGAAAAGTTTAGATACTATTTCCTCTCAGCTATGTTTTTTGAAAACTAAAATAAGAAAATCAGCCTCATAAATTGCCCTTGAAAACTGACCATTGGTATTGGCAATCGACTCACAACATTTTTAATAATCGACATCGGTATCGGCCCAAGAAAAAAAACATATTGGTCGATCTACAAATCAAATAATCATTTATTTAATTTTACACAAACTCAAACTCCTGTTGTAAACTGAATGAGGTTTTAAGACTAAGACAAAGCATAAATTACTTGAATATGGCACTAGAAAAGTGCAAAAATGTGTTTTCAATTAAAAATAAAAAATAAATTATGCTCTCAAGCTTCATTTCCATAGCATCATTTTAGGGATGAGCAATATCGTGATAAAAATCTAACTGTGAGCTCATCCCTGTGACAATCTGCTTTTCTGGAAAACAAACAAACAAACAAACAAACAAACAAACAAACGCTTTATTGTGATTCACTATTTCTGCTCAAACACAGACTTTTCTAACCTCCAACCATCTAAGTTTCTGAATGAGTGACAGCTGGATTTAGCCAATCACAGAGCAGACAACTTTCAGAGAAGTTGTTTACTTAATTTACTTCTTAAAAGCTGCGCAGATATACACTTGAATTGTGCCAAAAAACAAAATCATGATCTGGTTCCAACAAAATTATTATACTAATTTTTTGCCAAAGCACTCAGCCCAATGTCATACTGCTAAAGTTTGCAAAAAGTTCAATTCTTAGGTCTTTTGCGATCTAAACAACTAATTGATTAATTGAAGCTGACTGATTAACTGATTACCAAAATAATAGTTCGCTGCAGCTCACAATCTGATACCAAAACCTCGACTAATACATTTAACAACATCATTTTGGCTTTGGTTAACAATAAAATTATCTGTATTCTTACTGAGAATGAAATGCTTAGGTTAATTTCCATATTTTTTTGTCGCTACTACTATCAGACGTATAATGCTTATTGGCACAAAAACAATATTGTTGCATGCATCTGTAATAAATCTTGTTATAGTCCATATACCGTGCATGTATTTGTTGCTTCATTAAGCTAAAAGCCTGGTAGAGTCTAAAAATAGCTTTTGGCCCTTGCGCTGAACTGAGTCGAGCCATTTCTTCGTTCAGTTAATTGGACTGTCACGAAAACCCTTTAATATCGATCCAGGACGTTCCAGAGTAAAAGAAACATTTATTTTCTATAAAGTATAATCTACAGTGTCTATTTGTCATCGGTTTTCATGTGTCAAAACTTGTAATAGGTCCTAATAAATGTCATTGATCTAGCTGTACTTCACAATAACATTTGGAAACATGATTTGATGGATGGTTTTGGGAAAGAAGAGCCAGTCTAAATCAAAACAACTTCAGCTTTGATTAAAACTAGAGCTACACGAGTTGGAAAAAATATCTATAACTGTGATTAATTTGAGTAGGATTACGGCCATTCGATGTGTAATTTTATTTCAGTATAGGATTCTGCTCTAAATTCAGATTGACAAAATAAAATATATCAGTAGAGAGACAAAATAATAACATAATCACATCGGTTTTAAAACGTATCTAAGCAATAGAATGAACCGCTTTGATGTAGAAAATGACGAGAGATTTTGTAGTTTGTATTAGGGCTGGGCGATATATCAAAATAATAGTAAAAGTAATGTACTAGTATATATTGTATCACTGGTGAAAAAGAGCTCCTAAAACTAATGAAAAGCAGAATAGTTACAGAGAAAGTGACAAAGAAAAGGATAAGATCAGTTAGTTTTCTTTCTTTTTGTTGCAATAGTAAAGTTATATTGTTAACTAAACTAGAATTTAGTTTTACTCAACAAAAGGCACAACTAAAAGTAATTTTTTTCAGTGAAAATTTACATTTCTACTTTCTAATTAGCAGACTAATTTCACTTAGAAAATATAATTTCAAAGATATCGAGATATACAGTATACCGTATATCGAGATATGAACAAAATACATGGAGATATACATTTTTGTTCATATCGCCAGCCAATGGTACATCAAAAATGGCAGACTTTACCATTTGCAAATTGTGTCCTGAAACTGTAGTTTTTATTTGACTTCGATGACCCGTGCAGCCCTACTTATAACCCAATGTGCTAATTAACTAAATTGCTAGACTTTAGACTAAAATATTTTATTTGTAAGTAGATTTTTTATTAATAACGGTGTAGTTTTAGTGACTATTAGTGACTAGCTCATTTACTTTTTGCATTATACACACAAAAAAGTGCATTTGAACAGTATTTATTCATCATAGCTGTATTATATTCACCTTATTCTAGCCTGCACTCTTTTCATGGCAACAAACTTCCTGTTTAGCTGAATGATAGTAACCTAAATTATTAACTTGGAAATGTATTTTGCTTTGTTTTCAAACCTAATTTAGATCGCCTGGCCTGCACGACAGACAACATGACAACATGTTAGTTTCCTGAACAGGGCTTAACGGGAAGTGCATTGCCAAGAAAAGTAGGCGGGGCAGAATAAGGTGAATAATTCTGGTCTGTAGAATGTTGTGATGTCATGTAAACACAATTTATTTCTCTTTTGACAATACAGATTCTAAAAGGCTTTTAAATTTATTTTTTTTGTGACATTATAAACTATTTCTGATTAGCGCTGATAATACACATTATTAGTAAATATTAATATTTATAGCATCTCAAGTCATCCACCATATTTCAGACATTATTTAGTTGAACATGTGTTTCAAATGTTTCAATGTAAGTTAAGTGCATTTTAGACTAGTCGACCACTAAAATAGCTACTTGATGCAGTTGTATAGGTTTATTTTTTACATATCAGAAGCTTTAAAGACATTACCTATTTGCTTTAACGTGTCTACAATATATTTTAGATCAAAATAGATGTTCTTCCACATAATAAAAAGAAAATAATACTGATTTTCTATAAATATAAGTATAAATTCAGAGTAAACTAAGACCAAAATCAGTGCACAACAGCAGCTCTGAATGTCCCGTAATAGCTTTATTAGTGACTCATACGTTGATCCTAGTGAACAAGGATACTGCTGCCACGAGCCCATTCATTCACAAACCAGTCAGACAAGGAAACGTGTCACAAAACCAAAGTTAAAATACATCTAAACTCAAGATAAATACTTAAAATTAAATGAAAAAAGCGACTTGATTCAAAAATATGTACATTATCTAAGTTTTTTAAAGAAATCGATTGGTTTTGGCGCGTGAAACAGCAGGCTAAAGTTGTAAATTAAGGCGTTATTTACCTTTTCGGAGGAGTTTCCGCTTAACCGACAGCTGTGGGAGTGTGTGGCCGGGGTAGGGTGCGTGTTTTTCGGCCGTGTCTGTCCTCTCGTCTCGCTGAAAGGAGCAGAGGTGCGGGAGAGCGGTGCCTCCTCAGTTTTGTGTTGGTGGAAGATCGTGCGAGATGCTGGGCTGATGCACGCGCACTCCTGATTGGTCCGAGGGTCAAGCTCCGCCCACTTGGAAGCCCGAAGATCCGGAAGTTAATTTATTAATCATATTTTTACCTGGAAAAATGTAAAATATTAATTTATAGGTACGATAGATGTTATGCTGCTTGGGTATTATAATATCTCTTGTTGTTTTCTATTAAATAAAAATAAAACATAAAAATCACAAAAACGTTACACTTCAGAAAAGCCTGACTGAGCTTTCAAACGTTTTTTTTTTTTTTTTTTAATCATTACGTATTAATTAATTAATTAACTAAAAAAATAATAATAATCGTAAGAAGAACAAGAATAAAAAAAACATTAAAACCAATAATCATAAAACAAAAATAATAATTTATTTTTAGCAAAAAGGTGGCAATGCTTCTGCTATTAGTTTAATAATATGATATACAACTATATCAAGAAAAAATTGTAAAAAAAATAATTTTAATAAAATATTATTGATAAAACATAAATAAAAGTAGTAATAAAAAAATAGAAATATAATAATAAAAAAGTGTCTAGTTTTATATCTTTACCTGTACATTTTGTATTTATTTATTTATTTTTAGAATTTTTAAGATTTTTTTTTTTTTTATGCATGATTTTACTGCCTTAGAATTAACAAATTAATAGGTGGGTTTCAGATGACATCACAACATTCTACTGGTCAATGTAATTTCAATGAGGTGGAGGGCAGCTAATAAATATAGTTTAAATGCAATTTATTTTTGTAATACAAATGAGTAGTGGGTCTAGTCATTATAGAAATAATCGCTTTTTAAATTAGCAAAATAATTTTTGAATTATTTCACGACAAAGTCCAATGTTATTAATAGGAAAATCTGCCTCTTGCCCTCCACCTGACTTATAACTGCCAAGAATTCTAGAATGTGAACCCACCTATTATTCAGTGTTAACATTCATTATTAGCTTTGACAAACCTTGACAAAATTCTGTAATGTTTTGACAGTGCCCTAGATTTGCAACACAATGAACTGCAAATACTCCAACTCGCACTTTTTTTTTTTCCATAAAACTGCTTCAAACTAGACTGACCACACACAAAGCCATCGGGATAATTACTGTGTGATTGGTTAAAAAGTCTTTGTTTATCTGCGCACAGCCAATAGAAAAGCAGCAGACTCGCACAGGCCACCTCGCTGGTGTAAAGGTTAGTAAGTCAGTCGGTTTTGGGTCATTTACTTAGACGTTCACGGTCGATGTCAGTGTCCTTGGTTATATTTAGATCAGTTTACTTTAGATTGAATAAGCAAATACACACGAATATATTTAGAACACGCACAGAAGGGTTAGAGAAGCTTAAAGAATTATATTTGCTTTCTGTAAGTGATTGGTGACCTCTGCTGGCCATTTGTTGAAAGAGTCCACAAGATTTAGACATGGGTAGAGTGGCCAAAAACTGTACTCAGTTAAAGATGGGGTAGCTAACTTTTTTAGTTGTAAATTAGTAAACTTTGTGCTTTCCACTAAAAAAGTATATAGTAATAAGCCATAAATGCAACCAAAATTAATACATGTCGGTATTAACCATGTGTTGAAGGATTTGTGAAAGGAAGTTGCCAGATTTAAAACCTAAATTCAACTAAAGAAAAAACTCTTACCATTTTAAAACACAATTATCTCTTTCAAGTTTCAATCAATTTTTAACATTTTAGAGACAATATCTTGTTTTAATTTAAGTTTTGTCACATTAGCATTTTATTTTCATTAGTAAGATTTGATTTTGCAAAATAGGTCACAAACTTAAGGAAAAGTGACATATTTGACAGTGAGAATGAATCATGGTCATAATCGTGAATAATCGCTAAATCGTGATATTTTGTCTTGCAACACTCGTAACACTAAAATTTGATATTGTGACTTCCCTAATTAAGAGTAAAGTTACTTCTAAATCAAAGAACTGCTCCAAATATGCTCCAAAATTAGACTAAATCAGTGCCAACACGAAACTAATTTATAGATAAGTTTGTGTAAAGATTTAGCTACCCCAATAAGGTCAAAAGCATGAATTTGATTAAAATTTGAGTTTGAGAAACACGGATGTAGGGTTAAAATCTGCCGCTTGCATTACAATAAAGTTCTGCATTTCTGAACACAAAGTCAATGGACCGGTTAGATTAAAGCCCAGATAATTTGTGTTTTACAATGAACTGTAGATCACCGATGTGTAGATGTTTTATTATTGTTACTAAATACAGGAAAAAAACACCACCTGTCTCTTTAAGCAAAGCAATTTCTTTTTTATTCTTTTTAAGTGTACAAAACAAGTGCAAAAGAGTGATTGATAAGAGCTACACAAAGAAGGCCACACTTTTTTTTTTTCTTCCCCAATTAGTGACAGTTAATACAACATGGCAACGGTGTTCGGAAAGTATAAAACACATTCAATTTATCTACGCAATGGTGCGGTTTCGACAAACACTGAATTTTTAAGACATCACAGCATTTCATAAGCGCTCAATGTTGCAACTAAAGGAATCAACAATGTCCCTTTTTGAACTAGGCAGTGCAAAGACTTTACAAAAATCAGGTCCCACAACAGTATTTAAAGTCATTCAAAGACGTTTAACCAACTTTGGCCCAAGTGCTACCATCGAGTTACTTCCTAAGCTGCCACAAAAATTACAAACTTTGAAATGTAATGACCACTAGCGTACAAGAAGCAGAGAGCTAAATATGTGAAGTGGAAAGGCATGACCATCAATGTAAAAACAGTTTCTAGCTAATTGAGTATTACTGTAATTTAATATCTATTGTTAGAACGTAGGCGGAAGTTGTATAGAAGTACCAAATACAAAAAAAGCAGTTCACATTACTTGCTAAGTGTAACAAGATACGGATTAAGAAGTTATAACAAGCCTGTTGATGGTTGAAAAAAGGCATCTTAGGTCAAATTAATGCACATTAAGGCACATTTTTAGGGTTTGGCTTTTCTGGTGTAGTTGCGCAAACACTTTTTTCTTTTTTTTAGCCTTCTACAGACTCAACCAATTCTGTTCCCGTGTTTTTTTTTTTTTTTTTAAAGAATGTTGCATTTGGGTTTCTTCTTCTCCTTTTTGGCCGGGCCCGGTGCTTTCGCTTTGTAGACGCTGGAGAAGCAGGAGGCGGCGCTGATCGGCTCCTTGAGGGCGAGATACCACCTTCCTTCCCCGTAATAGGTGAGCGTGCCCGGGTCGATTTCCTCTTGCTCCGCCTGCTTGCCGTCTTTCTGCAGCAGGAGGATTTGGAGGAGGTCGAAGCCGGTTTGGACAGGCTGGATGCCGTCGGCACAGCCCAGGGTGACGTGGGCGCGGCTGCCTTTGGGTAAAGTGGAGGCGCCCGGGACGACTGGCTCCGCCTCCTTCTCCGCGTCCTCGGGCCAGAGCTGAAGCTGGTCCTCGGACAGGGACACGCGAGCGCCGACGGTGCGAGGAGTGACGAAGAGAGCGCTCAGGGAGAGTTCGGTGACAGATCCATACAAATCCTCCACAGTCTGAAGAAAGAGAGAAGATGGCTTAGTCTATAGATTAGTAGAGATGGGACAAGATCTTGTAACTTTTTTTATTTTTGATTTGATTTTGTTTAACTTTTTCAAAAACAAATGAAAAGTGCCATTCATTAACATATTAAAAGTTTGTATTGTTTATATCCCATTTATAGATATTTTTTAAACTTGATTATTCTGTATCAGTATTCTGTCTTAAAGTTTGACTTTTGCTCCAAACTACAAATTTTTACTAACAAAGGATTGGTTTTCATAACCTGGCTCATGCCAGATGGATATGTGTTGAACTCCTCTGAGTTCTCACTATATCCATCTAGGACTTTACTCACTGAAAGCGTTCGAGAAAAGGTGGGGCGTTTAGTGAAATACTTCGAGCTGATTGGGAGTGGGGCCTACCTTACAAGTAGGCATCATACATACGGCTCTTTCAAAAAGAAATTACTCCGTGTTTCTGATAAAACCGCATCAAAAGCAGCAAAAACACGTACATCCACGAGAGCCGCCATCTTTGTTTAGCTTGAATGTGAATCGGCAGCGGCACCTGGACGCTAACAGCCGTCTTCACACCTCCGAAACACCGCTGGTTCGGACTCCCAAACCAATCCGGTGGCTGGAAGGCCAGATGGTTTATCTTGTGTTTGTGAATTCACAAATATCGCCATCTGGCTGGCCAGGTTATGGTTTTCAATCTTTTTCTTTCAAAACCCACAACCTATTAATTAACTATTTGATTCGATCTTGATCTCTTGATATTTCAATTAATGGCCCAGCCCTGAATTACTCTTCTTACAACTACGCTTAAGCAACTGAAGTCTTTGTTTAAGCAAAAACTGTTAACATCACTGTGCCATCTTTAAAAAAACCTATAAGCTTTCGAATTGGCAAAACATGATTAAGTATATGAATCTGTGTCTGACGCGTTAAGTGACGTACAGCCTGTCCTCTCCTCCCCTTGAACAGTTTGCAAATGTAAGATCTGCTGCTGTTTGTAACACCAGGGGAGCAGATTTTTGTTTGTATTGCTCTTGCAGATCTGCATATGTATAGTTTCCCTTTTTTAATGTTTATATAAACAACTGGGCCAATTCCTGTACACTTACTTGCACATTGTCCATGTTAAATAAACCAATAATAAATAAATTGTGAACTCTTAGTTCCACAATAATAAAATCTCTTCTTGTCATGCGCTTGTCGTCCCACTCTCATGTCTTGTCTCAGGGGGATTGTATCTCACTTAATTGACTAAAGACATGGCCTACCAATCAATTAATTGTTTAAAAGGCACACTTTTTTTGCAGCCCTCATACAATTTTTTTGGCCCTCAAACCAACTGAACAGATGGCCCAAAAAGCACTGAGTAATACATTTTACAGTGACTTTTGAAAACCTACTTTAAGTCATTAACAAGCTTTTTACAGTGTCTTTTGATACCAAAAAACAAACAAACTCAATTCTCGATGTCAATTTCAATCCCATAGTCAAAGACAATTTTAACACAAAATGATTTTTCTTTATAAACTTGGTCTTATGCTATTGATTTATCTGCATGAATCCAAAAATTCCACAACACTAGTTCTTACATTCCTGTAGAAAAGCAATAACTAGAAACTGTTCAAGAAAGGAGAAAAATGTGTTCTTTTAATGTAATTGAAATATTGACATGCATAAATGAGCATTCATTTTCGCATAATCCCGTTTGGGGTTGTGGGTGACTGGAGCCTATCCCAGTGACTTTGGGCCTTAGGCGGGGGAACAAACTGGACAGTGGCCAACTCGTCGCAGGGTTAGACAGACAACCATTCACTCTCTTATTCACTCACAGGGGAAATATATAGCAAAGCCAATTAACCTAAACATGCATGTTTTTGGAGGTGGGAGGAAAACGGAGTACCCGGAGAAAACCCACAGTGACACAGGGAGAACATGCAAACTCCACCCCATCATGAGATGTGACCTCAGTCCAACCCGAGAAGCCAGATCTCTAACCACTCTGCTTCCGTGCACCCAGCATGTCAATATTATTTTAGTATTCAAAAATATCTGATTTTCCAAAGTTTAAAATGTTTGGACACCCCTGGACTAAAACATTACCGACCGATTACAATGCTCGACCTAACAACTGAAGGTCATAGTCCTATCATAGAGAACAGCAAAACATCCACCCAGCAAATAGTTCACAATATTAAATGACTGTTATTATTTCAGAGAAGCAAATAAACTGTTTACTTTGTCATGGACACTGTTGACATGTTTGGATGTGTCTGTTTACTTTGCAGCTCAAATTAACCTTTTAGTATAGGCTTTGGATTCAAATGAATGTGTGCTTATCTACCCGTTTTCTTTTGCTTTATTTGAAGAAAATTAAATATTGACAATGTCTCAAAACTTTGCAGAAGATGCCATCACACATCATAAGTTGTCTTGTTGCACTTACCTTGTTCTCTGTGTACTCTTTCGCTCCCTCTGCTTTGCCGTAGTCCGTGAACTTGGTGGTGCAGTGAAGGGTTCCTTTGGCTTTAAAGAACTGCTCCAGGTCCACCTCCTTCCCCTCCTCCTTACTGACTATAAACACAAGATGATAACATTAGATTGGAGTAATTGGAACAGCCTTTTAGTTTATTTTGCCGGTAATGTGTAAGGCAAAGTCTACCGTAAAATATTAGGATTTTCTTTCCTCTTTTGTTGCAGTAACAGGAACTAAAGAGAAACTAAAACCCTAAATATGCACCAGACCACATTTCAAACAGAACTTGCAAAATAGGCAGGAGTAAGTAATGATCTCAATCTTCTCTCATGTCCTTGTTCTCTTACAGCAAATGATAAAAACACAGCAAGGAGAGAGAGAGAAGACACTGCAAGGAGAGCTCCAATTCATCAGTAGACACACTATTTTGGCCGATATTTAATCAAGCAGTTGTTTGAACAGTCGTCTGCACTGGTAGAGCTGCAATCATCGTGATCTGCTAAGCTTCAAATTTGTCTTGGAGAGAAATTATATGGATTGTTTTATATATATCCATTTTGTTGTGTTTTAAAAAGAAGCACTTTCTTGAATTACTCTTTAAAATGTTCTGTAATAAACATAAGCATGAGACAAAATAATAGTTTAGATTGAACTTTTTCTTTTTTGGATCTCAGCTATGTTATCAAATAAGAAAATCTGCCTCAGTAACCGGCCTTGCAAATCTGCCAATGATATCGGCATCGGGTGACAACATTTTTAAAAATCTGCATCAGCCCAAGAAAAACCCATATACCGTCGATTTCTAGTTATTGTAGTCGCAATTTTGAAGCAATACTACAAAATCCTCAACATAAGACTACGGTAGTTTAATCTTCCTTTTGAAAAGGTGTGCACTGTTCAACTCTTTGCCCCCAAATCTTTTTTAATTCAGACATCTTTAATGCATTAAATAAATGATCAAAATCTGCTTCTTGACTGTAAGAGGATAGCATGACCACAAACAAGATGTTTCTTTAGCTATATTTTTTCACATTATGGCATAACACACAATTATTAATATAAGGAAGGTTTATTTTTATGCTTTACTTTTACTGAATTGTGTAGCTGACTTTCACTTCTGGAATGTTGCACAATGCACCTTTAACTCTGGTTTCCTTCTAGTCTCCACTGAGCTTTGGGTCACCACTTTATATAGTGTATTTGATTGGGAACTAAAACAAGAAGAGAGAAGTATGATGTCAAGGCCTAAAAGTCACAGAGGAGTGAAGTCAGAAGGTATCCGTCACAGGTGTTTGGAATCAGACATATTTGACTGTAATGGGGGCAGCCCAGCATGAAGCAGGGTTGGGAAATTAATCAAAATTTAGAGAGATTGTAATCCAGTCATGTCAATTTCAATTATTTGGGTGTGAAGCAACAAGTTATTGCATATAGGGCTGGGCAATATGGCAAAAAGTTAATATCACAATTTTCTTGGAGCCAGAGTATGATTTCAATCTTTTCACAATTCTTGTAAAGTGTCTATTTTCAAATTGCTTTTGAGGTAAATATACAATCTTCTGCTTTTTTAGTAAGTTCTTCTTCTTCACGCTTAGTGTCTAGATCCAGCTTTCATAGGCTGATCAGTGTTGCCAGATTTTCAGAGCAAAATAAGCGACCAATGCCAAAACAAGTGACCTCAACCTTTCAATAAAAATATTTTAAAAATAATAATAATTTAATTAGAATGTTGTGTATCACCACAAAACAAGCTCTAATTGCATAGACTAAAAAGGGGGCCTGTTGCCGTTGTGACCATATGGTTGCGATGGTCATCTTGCGAGGGGAGAGGCAGCAAAATTATAATTCAAAATAATCCAAAAGGGTCAGATAATTCATATATTAAAGGAGATAATTTAACATTAAAATTATATATTTCTGATCCAAATAATACAGAGAACTGTCTGGTAATTTTTACTCTGAATTGTGGATAGAGGTAATGCACTGACATCATTATAGATTTTAATTTGAGTAAATGGAGAACATATAGATTACTTCTTATTTGGAATCGGACTGACATTGGCACCTTTTGGGACAACACTAGTAATTAGATTAAAAAGCAAAACGGAACTACTTACAGTCACTTATGTGCTTCTTGAAACTCTCCAACACCTCCAGGGTTTTGAGAAAGTTCATCGACCTCTCTTTCACTTTCTCCTGAACCGTGTAGAAGGGGAACCAGCCGAAATACAAAGGAATGGACATTTCCTCGTGCAGCTTTTTCATCGCCTCTATCTTTGCCTGCTCCAACCCCTTTTTGGTCTTTTTGCTCAGCTGCGCGGCGTCCCTTTTCCACTCCGTACGCGGCTCCAGGAACAACACGACGAGCTGGTGCTGCCGGGCAATCTCTCTCAAATTCCCCAAACGATCTTGACTGTGGTTCGTGTCGTCGACTACAATAAGCACCGGAGATGTATTGGCGCCACATTTCGCGACAATCGCCTCGTCGAAAGCTTTGTAACCGTCTGCGCTTCCAGGCTTCACGTTGTGGTCGTCGGCGCACAGGATTAAACACTGGTCTTTGAAAGATTCGGAAATGGCGCGAGCGAGGAAGGACTTGCCACTTCCGGGTAGACCTCTGAGGACGACCAGGGTGCGCGCGGTCGTCAGTGCGTCTTTGGTCTGGTCGTGTTCCAAAATGGTGAACGCTAAAGAGCCGGTTGCGGGAGTCGGATCTGCTTCTGGCTCTTTCTCTTCAGGTTTTTTATCTTCTGCCGCTGCTGCCGTTGTTGGAGCTGCCTCTGCTTCAACCGTGTCAGATTTCTCCTTCACTTCTTCCTTAGCTTCATCCTTGTTTTTCTCATCTCCTACTCCATCCGCCATCTTTTCTTCTTCCTTCTTTGTCTCAGTCTTCTCACCTTTCTCTAAATCTCCTGCTGGTTCTTTTTCTTTCAGTGTCTCAGCATTTTCCACCACTTTTTGCTCCTCTTTTTCTTCTTCTTTTTCCTTTGGAGGCTGCGCTTCTACAGGCTCTTGCACAATCACAGGTTCAGGCACAGTTTCGACTCCTGGCGTCTCTACCATTTTCACCTCTTCTTGTTCAGGCTGGTTGCTTTCCGTTTCCTTCTCTGCTGCTACATTCTCGTCGTTATCAGGCACGCTTGACACTGGCTCTTCTTTAGATCTTCTTGAGGGACATCTTCCTTCATTTTAGATTCTTCTTCTTCTACCTCCTTCTCTTCTGCACGTTCTTCTCCGACCCCATTTTCGTCATTTTCTACCTCCGTGTGGCCGTTCACGTGTTCACTTTCTCCATTTGTAGTGGCGTCGGCAGGTGGCTCGATCTCCAGGTTCTCCATTTTGGACACGATGTCTTTCTGGATTTCGATTTCTTGCTGCGGGGAGTCGAATCCTTCCACGACCTCGGCACTCTGTTCGGCATCCATGTTATAGTGCAGTTAGAAACACCAACAGTCACCTAGGACAAATAAAGCAAAGTGAGCAGAAAACCCAGCCATGTTTTTACACAATTTAAAAATATTTAGGTTTAGTCCAAGTCTAGTCAAGTGAAGTCTGAAATAGTTGAAAGATTGTTTCTCCAGTACTGTACACCAAGATGGGTGACATAAAAGCTTCTAAATAGAAGATTTTCAACTTCACGGCGTACAGTCCAGTCTGGTGTCACCGGTACGGCCAATCCGGCGCTGCGAAAATGTTTCGTTTGTTTCAAATTTTGGCCGGACGCCGGAGCGCACCGGAGCCCTTTTTGATGAAGTTGTGAAAACAAGACACGATAAACAGGAAACCAAGCAAGTGCGAGTGAAGTGAATCCGGTGATTTTCAAAGTAAAATCATTACGATACCACTAATAATACAAACTACGTCAAAATACGACTTTTACCTGATTATGTAACACAGAGGATGTAAATGAACCTCCTGTGCTTATCCATTGTGCAGCAAAAAATCAAACAGAAAATCAACTGATGTGAAATCAGCCCAAATCTCTGCGCATGTGTTCTTTGTTTACATCTAGGCTACGGGTCTTCAGTGATCGCATAATCTCCCAAGTTAAGCGCGAATCCCCGTGAGTTCGGGGTCTCTCGAGGTCGGCAGCAGAGCCTGTGGCTGCAGCAGGACTGCAGACCTCCGGAGCTAATGTGAGTCACCCACCGTAGTAAGACCGGTCCGGTGACTGCACTGGAGTTGGACTGGGTGCAGTGTGAGCCCGGGGTAAAACTAAAAATCTAAACTTCAAACAGAAAACGTTTCTGAACCCTTTGGAGCACAAAAAATTGTCTGGACTCTTTGTGAAACTGAAACCTTTAGCTTCTGATGATTAAGGTGCTCTAATCATAAGTGAGAACAAGCTCTGCACAAAATAGAAACAGTATTTAATTTCCGCCATTTAGGGCAGAGGATAAAAAAAAAAAAAAATCCTATTAAAATCTTCTGAATTTTGGGGGATTTTAGAGTACAGATCGTTTCATTCCAGAATAATTTTACTCTTTTTAATGAAGATAAGCTATTGTCTTAAATGCGGGAGCAAAAAGTAATTTATCAAGAAAAATAGGAGGCCCTCCTTGTATTTGCAAGTTTTTTGCCAATGTTTGATTCAGTATTGTATTTATTTGTATTATACATTTGTTTTTATGCCAATCAAGAACTAATTTGTGAAGAAAAGTGTAAAAATAAGCTGAAAATAACAAGAAATATTTCAGAGTTCTAAACTAATGACCTCAGGCTAGGGAAACTACAAGTTGCACACAACACACATTTCTTTCTTTTTTTTTTTATTAATGAATTGTATTAAATACTGTTTTTGTGTCTTTTAATTTGTCAGATTTGTGGCATTAGAAGTTACACTCATGATTGCTAGGTAACAGGTACACATTTTCTAGTCTGATGTCATCATTTACAATCAGGAAGCAGGATTTCAAACCTAAAAAAATAGCTAAACTCTGTTTTTAAAAGGGACCTATTGAGTTTTTAGGAATAAACTATAATAAAGAGGGATTTTTTGTTTATCAACACAGGTGATGCACACGCACCCTGCCTGTAGAAAGAGCCGCCGCTCATAGACACAAAAAGTGGAAACAAGTCAGCTAACTACAAGAGTTTATCACTGTGAGAAAACAAAAGTTATGCTGCTAAATCAACATTTGTGAACGAAATTTGACCCTACGACCCTTAAAAGTTACATTCAGGTGAGTGAAAAAACTGAGAAAAACACCGTCTCAAGCTTTAGGACACAGATGCATGTCAGACAAGTAGGCCGGGATAGGTGGTAGGTAAGAACAGGACTTTTCGGAGCACTCAATCATCAGCTGCAGGACAAAACAATATTACTCAAACATGCAGGAATCAATATTAATAAAAGTATGTAGACCAATGACAAAAGAAGGAAGTTAGAACAAGGTTAAAAACTAAATAATTTTACACAATAAGTCTCTTTAAGACACTTTTGTAAACTAAACTATAATCATATTCACTACATTTTCCTGAAAAAGTATCTGACAGTGCCTGTACTATGTATTAAACAATAAAAATAAGAAATGTGTTTGATACAACAAAATATCTCATCTTAAATAAAGCCTGAAATTTAACCCTCTCGCTCAAACCTCTACAAACAGGTTCCTAAATGTATGTGATCGTATTTCAGTCTTGTCTCAAATATAATGCACCTATGTGTTTTAAAAGTGCACCTTGGACACCTAATAAACATACTATAATACTAGCATTAGGGCGGGACAATATGGTGATAAAAATCGAATCGTGAGCTCATCCCTGTGACAATGCTTTTTTGATTAAATATTCCTACACAGTATATCCATTCAATGCATCTGTCTGTTCAAATACAGACTATTTTCTTCTATAAGCTTTGTAAGCAATGTAATGCAAGTTAACGATTCCACTTCTTTATTTCGACTTTTGACTTTTTTTTTTCCAAATTCTCTTATGAATTTTGAAGCTTTGGGGGTTGCACTGTCAAGTAAAAAAAGTAACTAGTTTTTATTTATTGACCTTTATTTAACCAGGGAAGTCCCACTGAGATTCAGAATCTCTTTTGCAGAGGAGTCCTGGGGGAATTGTCAGGGGAGGCACTTCCCCCAGGGCTGTTTTAGTTGTAGGAGGAAACCGGAGAACCCGGAGGAAACCCACGCAGACACGGGAAGAACATGCAAACTCCAAATAGAAAGGCCCCGGGTCGACTGGGAGTTGAACCCAGAACCTTCTTGCTATGAGGCCAGAGCGCTAACCGCTGCGCCACCGTGTCGCTCAAGTTTGGTTTAAGAAAATATATTAATTTGTGATTCAAACATTGATTTTAAGCATATTTAAATGTCTAAACATCCTTTTTAATGTTAGAAATTGTTAGACAGTTGTTTTGCGGAGACACACAATGTTCAAGTTATTTGATTCTTTTTTTATTCAAGTGCTGAATTTGCTTGTTTGGGGTTTATTTTCAAAGATGTGGTCGCTTGTTTCTCTCTGGCAACACTGGTCAGGCTTTTACAGCTGAATTTAGCCTTTGACAGTGAAGAAGGAACTTTCTGAAAAAAGCAAATAACTGCATTTAACTCACAAACAATACAATAGTCTACAAGAACCGTGATAAACTTGAAATTGTTGCCCAGGCCTAACTAACAGCTGCTTTAGGTGATTTTAAATCCAAAATCCACTTTGTCAAAATAATCAATGTAGTTAGAAAATCTCCTTGTTTTCTGAATAAAGAATTAAATGAAGTTACTATTTCACTGAATGATGCAAGAAAAATGCAACTGTCCCTGTAACCTCCGTCCTTGAATATGCGCCAATCACACTTTTTCCACGTCGCTAAATAAACAGTGAATGTCATCATGGTACAAAATCATTTTCCTGCGCCGGCCGCGTTAACATAAAACACCACATTACTCTCATTTTCACCTTGCCAGTCATAACTATTCAAGATTGTACTTGTATATTCAATATTAATTCCTGTAATTCTTCACCAGAGAGGGAGGAAGAAGGCCAGATTTAGATCTAAAGTTGCACAACGTTAGGGAACCATGTGATGTGTTGTTTATTATTGCAATAGTTTCTGCTTTTGACAGTAAAGCTGACATTTCTTCTAACACATTAGTCGAACGTGTAAATGTATTTTCCCAAAGCCACAGACAATGTTTTTTATACAATTACTGGTACAATTACGATCAAATCACTGACAAAGTAGCAATCTTTGGTAAAACATAATGCATTATTTCTGAAATTATTGTTTCAGTAAATTTATTTTGATCCATCTGTGGATACTAACTTGACTAGTCTGAAATATGAACTTTTAAACAATGTTGATACCAAACCTGGCCCGCCAAGAGCTGCTGAAATTATTAAGACTGTCTGTCTGATTACATTTTAAGTTGAAAAGATTATTAACCCCATAAGGAAGCAGCCTTTATTTTTAATTTTTTTTCCACAGAAACACCTACATTTTCTTTGGCAAAAAAAATATATATATAAAACAGTATACCTAGTGGGACAATTCTTCAAAATTTGAAAGTAATGTAACAAAAAATGAGTTTTAGGGAGTTAAAATTGGTTTAAAAAAGTTTTAAAAAGTCCATTAAAAAGTACTATTAATATTAATTTTGATTAAATATACAAGTATTTTTTGTTCATCAGAAGAGCATTTAAAACATGTTTAAGTCTTCTTAGAATGTTTGACGGTTCCATCAATAAGTTGCAAATTATGAATAAATTGGCAAATTAAGTTGAAAATTACAGGAAGTAATCTGAGTTCTAAAACAGTCATCAAAAAGAGCCAAAATGCAAGGACAATTTACACAAAACTAACCATTTTCTAGAAGTTTGAACAATCATTTAACTAAGGCTGTTGTCGACCAAAGAAACTCTTGGACGACTAAAAACATGTCCCATCGACCGATTAATCGACTAAAAAGGGGGCGTGGCAACGGCTCTGAAGCTAAAAGTAGAGTTGTCAAAAATATTACAAATCAAAGCTAAAACTGGTGTCGAAATTAGATCCTCATTTGAACAAACACAGAGAACATTAACTGGACAAAAATGGACTGGACTTTCTTGAAAGAGCATTTTAATTCTCATTGTATCGAGAATCAAGTTTATTTCTTGGAATCAAAATCGGGTTGGAAATTTTAGTTTTGTCACAACTCTGCAAGAAACCTTCTCAAAAAGACTAATAATATTCTGTAGTTTATGCAAAAACTATAGTTTAAACAGAAAATGAAGAGGAAACAGTGTGTATATAAAAAAAGCAGTTCAGACCAATGATTCTGTTACTGTTGAACACAAATTCCTTATAATCTAAATAAAAGAATTAGTCGACTAATACAATTTTGGTCGACCAAGACTCCCATCGACCGATTAATCGACTAAACGACTGAATAACTACAGCTCTACATTTAACACAATTCAAATGGTACAAAATATTATCATTATTTGTTAATTCATAACATGTGTGTCATTTACGTGGGTTTGGCCCACATTTACAATGTTGTTGCTAGGTAACAGTTATGGTTTCCCTCTACGTGTGTCATTTTTGCTCTGTAAAATAAAAACATAAAAAATATCTAGGAGAAAACAAGCAAAATATTTGGTGAAATCTTAAATATAATCATATTTACTGTGTCTTACTGGAAAAATTGTCTAACATGCACTTAGGGCTGGGCCATTAATCGGAAAATTGAAAGGTGGAGGGTTTTGAATGGGCTGTGTGCACGGAATTTCAGTTGGCTTGCGATTGTTCAAAAATGCTAACTTCTGTACATACAACCATTTCCTGTTAGCGTTAGCATTTAGACACAATTATGTCTCTTTTTAAACACAGAAGTGTCTCTGGTGAAATATTCCTCTGATATGTAAAGTCTTTAACATGTTTTCTGTAACATTCACCACAACTGTCTGATCTAAAGAGGATTTATTAGTTTTAAACTGATGTAGTGAAAACCTCATTGAAGAGTATTGGACAGGAAGTCGTATGTACAGGATGTAGTATTTTAAACCAAAACAAGACAACTGCACTCAGCCAATTGAAAGATTGAAAACTAATCTTTTGTCAGTAAAAATGTGTAGTTGTGTACATGTGTATGTGGAGCAAAAGTCAAACTTTGAGGCAGAATATATGGATATATAGTTTCAAAAAAATCTAATACAAATTTGACATACTAACAGTTTTTGTTTCATTTATGTACCAGGAATGCATTTTTCATTTTTTAAAAAGGTTGAACAAAAGCTAATCGAAAAGCAAGATTGATCAATATATGAGAAAAAAATTATATTTTTTCCCAGATCACCCAGCCATACATGCACTTTAAACAATTTGGATCAAACTGGGGTGTTTTTTGTTCTTTCATTTGCCATCATCTAAGTTTAGTCCCAAAAAGGAACAAAGCCAAATTATTATAAACATAATTTACCGCAAACTTTTTCTTATTAAATTATTTTTTAGAGAAAGAGGAAGTGTTACATGCCAGTGTTATCTTTAATCAAATGCAAAATGAGAGCCTGCCCTTATACAGTCATAAAAATAGCACAGAGTTAATACAGTATTTGCATGTTTAATGTACTGTAAATTTACTGCCGTGTCACGGGAGATTATTATCAGTCCTAAACAGACCGGTATGGCACAGTAAAATACGCCAAAACAGGGGCGAAATCTGGGCGAAATGACGCCTAGGGGGCACCGGCATTGTGGGTAATCTCCAAACAAAGAGCAGCTAAAATGGGGCCATCATCAGGGGAAAGTAATTGATTCAAAGAAGGCACTCACCGTAGCATCTGCATCTGTCGAGTTTTATTTAACCCGAGACATGAACTGAAACTAAAAGTGTGTCACGGGATTAAGAGGAAATAAACAACAAGCCCAGTTTACTGACTTGAACTTGAAATAAAATATGTAATATGGGGAAAAAATGTGCAAAAATATAGACTTTTGCGTTGATAATTTGAGAGCAAAATTAAAATTACAAGCTTCATTTACGAAAAGCTGTGATTTTAAATTGCGTTATTGATTTTTTAATTGGGCATTGTTGCGGGGTGATTTTGTTTCAAAGCGGGGAGTGGCACAAAAACCTCTCGACTGCAAAGCATGCCACGTTTTAAGCCAATTTAGCATCCGACGCGCACGCAACGCCAAGCTAACCCGTTGCTAAAGCGGCACAAAACGGCTAACAGTGAGTTTTATAAAGAAGTACATGTTTGTTAGAATGCTTAAAAGGCTTACCAGTTGTGTAGCGGTGTGGCTGCTGCTGCTGACCACGCGTTTCTTCTCTCGCCGTGCAGTGACAAGGCAGATACGCTTTCCTCTTCAAGAAAAAAACGTGCAGAAAAGGAGGGCGGGGCCAAACGACACGCCCATAATCAGTCGAAGGCGGAAGTCCGGTGTGCGTAGGGGTGCGTAATGTAGCAGCACACCGGTGGCACGAGTGTTTTGGTTCTGGACGAATCCCTGACAGGGTTTTTGTAACATATATAAGATTTTTAAAGACCTGTTTAAAGGACACAATATTCCTGTTCTCATATTGCTTTCTCATCTAATTTTAGTGCTGTCACGCGATTAAAAAAATAGAGAGATTAATTAATTATGATCTGTAATTTATAAATCTAATTAATCTATTTTTAAGCTCACCTAAAAATTGCTGAGAAAAAACACTATTGTTGCAGATGGGAAATATTAATATACAGCAAAAAATAAAGAATTATGGAAATTTTTGAACATAAAATTCCTGTTCATCAGTCCAATAACTCGTCTGCTTCTTTATTTTGTCTCGTTGCTACTCATCACCAGTTAAAGATTTCAAAATAGACTAATGTGATTAAAAAAATTGACTCGATTAATTTGTCTGTAATTAATTAATCTCAATTAATGCACTAATTTGACACCCCTATCTATTTTTTCCCTCATTTTTCATTCTTCATTGAGCCTCAGAAAATACTATTCTAAAGTCCCTGACAGAGGTCCTAAGTAACTTAAGTATTTTTACTCAAGTACTTACTTAAAGATGGGGTAACTGATTTTCACATTCCAAAAACCTGAAGTAGGTCCCAGCTCTCACAAAGACAACAAACTGAGACTGGAGGTGACCACTCAAACACAGCAAATCAGAGTGCAGCATTTGGCTATAAATAGATAAATAAAATGCTTTTCATTTAGTATAGGCAGTACACAGTGAGCAATTTTTTTCACAAAGTGCCGCATTTACAGCAGTTTAAAGTGGAAAAGACAAAGTTTGATAATTTACAACTAGAAAATTTAGCTACCCCAACTTTAAGTCAATTTTTAAGTATCTGTACTTTACTTGTAGAGTAATGAAAAAGCTGTCAACTTTTTACTTTTACTTCTTGCATTTTTCAATAAATATCTATACTTTCTACTCCCTACATTTAAAAACAGATGAGTTACTTTTTTAAGTCAATAAACATCTTTTTCCCTCTCAAAGCCAGTGCACAGCTTCTTAGTTGTCATATATCAATGCTTTTTCCAGTTAAAAGTTAAATTGAAATATTCTGACAATTTTTATCACACAACTACATAAAATTTTATTAGTTAACGCACCATTTCAGCCCCTTTCACACCCCAACGCACCTAACACCAACTTTCTATTTTTAATTTTTACTTTTTTACTTGATGTACATTTGTACTTTTACTCAAGTAAACGAGTTTCTTCTATACTTTTACTTTTACCAGAATCATTTTTTATACAAGTAACTGTACTTTTACTTGAGTACTGAACTCAATCAAATCTACTTGATTAATATCCATACCATGTGCCATTTCTTTGCAGGCAGTAGCTGGAGCTCTGACTCAATTCCTGTTGTGAAAAACACATGATTGTCAGTATTTTCAGTAAAGGGACGTCACTGATGAGTATTGAAAAATGTCTTTATAATCAGCATTGTGCTGTTTTACTTGAATCTTTTGAAGCAATTGATTGTGTTTAAAATTGTATGTGTGATTTTATGCTGTGACTAGCTTTTGAGGCTATAAAAATGCTTTACTGTAAATATGGTCATGCTGCTCTTTGGTTAGACACTGATTGGGCTCGTGTGTAGTAGGAGCTTGTGGTATGGTGGATGGACAGTAAGTTTTCGGTATGAGTTTCAGAGTGATGAAAAATTATCATTGTTGCCATAGCAATTAATAATTCAAATATTCCATTATTTTAATATTTAAAAGTGCTCAAAATGGCATCTATAAAACAGGAAGTTGAAGCCCATGTGAAATGTGTTGGAAAAATACACATATTTTAAGGCATTTTACTTCCAAACCACTTTTCTGTTTCTGCAGGTTCAGTTTGTATTTGTGTTCATTTTTTATGATCCAAATTGTTCTCAAACAAGAAGCTTTATGAACTAAAGAACTTTTTTCGGTATCATGTAAATTACTCTGCCTTTCTGGTTCAGATTTAGGACTACTATAAAGAGAAGAGGAAGTACCAGGCTCTTAAACTGTGTTCAGTAAACCTAAGTATAAGTATAAGCAAAAGGCGAGAGAAATGTTTGCTTGGTTTGAGAATATTGGTGGTTATGATTAGTCAGCCATTTCTTAAAGATTTTAAATTAAAATCAACTTGAAATTCACTTTAACCTAAAAATAAAATAAATACATGTAGAGATGCACCAATCCAGCTTTGTTCCGATACTCTGATCTGCCGATACTTGACCAATAACAGTATCAAGTAGTGCTGCTCGATTATGATGAAAGAAATAATCGCAAATATTTGAATCATGTGAAACCACGATTATTCAAGCAATTATTTGCTCTGAGAGCGCTCAGAGCATCAGTGCTCCTTAATCAGCAAAGAGCAAACAGATAAAATTAAATAGGTGACACATCACAAAGACACAGTTCAAGGAATATATGCGCTCTAACCAACACACTTATGAGTTACAACTAATAATCATGATTACGCCATTATATAATTTTTGTGATCAATTACAGCAAAAATCATAGTTGAAATTGACCCTGTGTGTAGTTTATTTTCAAAGCTGTTTATTTTTCACAAACACATTGTTTTATAAACACACGTTGGTTCTTTGGTAAAATATTCTCCTCATTTGTAAAGTATTTAACACGTTTTCAAAGAAAATAACCTACAACTCACTGTTCGCTTCCTGATATTTGTAAGTAGGTTGAGGTAGTGAAACCTCATAGAAATGAACTAAACAAGAAATGAACCTGCCGGAAAGATGTTAGCATTTTTGAAAACAAATAAGCCAACTGACTTTTGTGCACAGAGCCCATTACAATTCAATTAATTGCACAGCTCTGGTAAAAAAAAATTGATTTTTTTTTAATTATTATTTGAAAAATAACCGTTTTTACAAATTGATGTGAATAAAATGTCTAACATTATGAGACATTCTGGATCAACATCAGCCTCATTGTTGTCCACTTCAGGGCACAAACATGATTACGACTGAACTGATATCATGAGACAGAAATCATAGACGTTCACCGATAATTGATCCTGTATTGGATTGACACATGCACCAGCCTCTGCATAGTCATGTTTATTATTCACAAAATAACACTTACTAGAGCACAAACTACGTGCTTTATAGAGAGACATCTTCATTCTGTGTCAGGTGTTGTTTTGCTTCATCCAGGGCCTGCAAAAAAATGTGACTTTATCTTTTTAATCAAACTATTTTCTGTCATAATAAAGCGCATTTACCTCCTGAAGGGCATTTGTAGCTGATTCATCATCTTGTTTTTTGGCGTAGTCTAAGGCTTTCTCAAATGGGAAATACAGGACACGTAATCACGAGTTTCACTGGAAAAAAACAAATTCTATCGTAAAATGAAGACTCTCTGATCTTCATAAGCAAATATAAAACTCTACTTTCAGCCTGTGCGACTAAACATTCGCATTCATCTGCCATTGCACGTCTTCGGTGTCTTCTGCCGTCGTTACGGAGCGGAGGCCGTATTTCTGAGCTTCTTTGAAACGGTTCAGCTCCAGATGCCAGCGGCCGAGCTCGTAAAACATCCAGGTCCTCTCCACTGCGTCGCAAACCAAAGGAATCCTCTTCTCCTGACTGAAAGAAAGAAAAGTATCATCCGTAAAGCCACACATCCCAAAGAGTAGTTTTTATTTTGTAGTTTATTTGTACAGATCGTGAGATGCGAATTTTATTGAAGAATTGAATGTGCGAATAAAGTAGGCTGGCAATATTCCCACTGAGTGTATAGGCTCATGGGACGGTTTGAAATTTCCAAAGTATGACAAGTGCGTCCAAAAATACCACGCTATAATGATATATGGCTGGTTCCTAATGCTTAAAATATACAAGGGGATTTTTATTGCTTCTTGGTCGTGTTTTCTTTTGCTTTCCAGGTATTTGGAGAACTTACAATCATTAGCTTTAATTACGGAACGTATAAATTGATTGAAACATACTTCAACTTTTGTTTACTTTGACATTATTTGTGAAGATTATTGAACTTAAAGCTGAACTAAGTCACAATTTTACCTTGTTAAATATCTTTGTAAGTCTCTGTGAGGATGGTTACATATTTTGAGACATTTGAAGCATGTGTCGGCTCTCTCAGCTGCGTCCCACAGTAAATACAGCAACTGGAACTTATCTGTCTCGCCAACACAATTTTTCTCCTGAGAAACTCTGGCTCTTTGATTGTTTTATTTAGCAGCGTAAAATGTACTAACACGTGTTTTTGTTGTCTTATTTCAATCCTAAAGATACGCAAAATGATAAAATACATACATATTGTTGAAGTGAATCTAAACCCTAAAACAACTTTTTAACTTTTAATTTTTAAACTCTGTAAATAGTCTTTAGACAGTCTTTTGTTTTTGCAGTTTTAGAGCAAACTAAGCAAATTAGGACATTTCTGGTCAAAATAGTCATAAACCTCCTGTGTCGTCAGCGTGTATTGTCCACTCAAAACTGTGCACTATTTGCAGACACCTGCTGTCAATCATTTGCCCGTTTTTCAGTGAGTTTGTTGTTTAAAATGTCTTTATGGATTTGTGGGTGGAGTTTATGGGGTGAGCTTCACTGTAGAGAGAAACTAAATGCAGAATCAACTTTTTTTCACTGTCAAAATATGTGTACGGGGTCAAAACTTTCGGGCCTTTTTTGAAATAGGTTAGGGATGTTCATCATGTCTTCTTAAAGTATTTAAATGAATTTGTTTTCTTCTATATCAGACAAGTAACGGTAAGAAATGGTTTATTACCTGACTAGTTGCGACGCCTCTGACGAAGACGGAAGTGAACCGTCGAAACTAGTCAGGTAATAAACCATCTCTTACCATACTTGTCTGATATAGAAGAAAACAAATTCTTTTTTGAAAATGTTTTGTTTACTCATTTTGCAGTTATGTGTGCAAAAACCACAACCGCGACTGTGCTGCCACGATGGTCAAATGCTGTCAGTGCAATTTCAGTTCACGCTGACGTCTCATCGAGTTGCCCAGGTGGAAAGCGGTCATCCGCTGTGGTGTGACATCATCGTCGTTTGGTGCGAGATGCAAGGTGCGCAGGTTCGATCCTCGTTTTGTCATCTCATTTTTCTCATTTTCAATTATAGAAAGTACTCACATGATCACATCTTAACCTTATGTGCTTATGTAGGCTAAAGTACCTATGTCTGCAAAGTTAATAAAAAAGAATCTTGACAACAAGATCTGCGCACAGCCTCAGAGCTGTGAACTTCTCTGCACGTCAGAACACAAAACTCACATCACTCACAAAAGCTCACTGTCCATAGTTGGTGCTGTCACTCAATGTCTGTTCACACCCACTGAGCGTCTCTTAAAAGGCCTCTGGGCATCTCCCACTGTTGCGAGTCTGTTTGAGGTTCAGTAGTGGGTGGAATAAGTCTCTTACTGCGTGTTTAGCCTCACTTTAAGTTTCGATTCAATTGACTAGTTTAATTACACAATGAGAGCTGTAGGGGGAGCAGTTCCGCTGAAGTTGCTTAGTTCTGCTTTAAGGTGGTTGCAACTGTTGCCTTTTCCTGACTAAGTAAAACAAATTAGGTCTTCCACTATTGCTAAACGCTCTTTTTTAATATTCATACTGTGGAATTTAAATATCGCGGTAAGGTTAATAATGGTTATTGTCCCATTCCTGACTTTGTGACAAGTAAACATTCACCACATTCTCATGTAACATTTACTTGTTTTATTTTGTTTCATGTTTGAAAACCCAAATGATGATATCCTGCTAATGTTTTTGGAGTCTTTGAGCAAGTTACTTGTCCTACTTTGCAATGTTTAATTAATTTCTTCATGAATTAAAACGTGAGAGCTGTAAACTACAATAAATATTCACCACAAGGACAATCACACAAGTCAAAAATTTGAAAAAAGTTACTAATCTGTCATATGGGCTTCAAATGTAATACTTGTCATAGTTTTTTTCAGTTTTCCTCCTTTTTATCCTCCTAAATAAGCAGTAAAACAGAACACTTCCACCACTGCGCTGACACCAAGGACTTTTATCACAAACTTATGAAAATGTGTCAGTTACTCATTGACTCACCACTCGATGGCCTGTTCAAACTGTCCCATCTGGGCATACACACGTCCCATGTTGTCCAGCGCCCTTGACCAGTCTGCGTGGAGTTTGCTGTGGACAATAACAAATACTACTGAACACCTATTTGATCAGATATTGTGAAATCTGTGTATTTGTTTAACACCTCGTGACTAGAGTTGGGCAATATATTGAATTTAAGAAATATTGTGAATGTGGTTTAGAAGAAGTGTTAAAATGTAATAGAGGTTATGCACAGACTTTTCTTTTACTTGAGTTCTCTTATCATTAATTCCCCAAAGTTGTATTTGGATTGATTCATGCATGTTTGAGTAATCTTGTGATATTTTGCAGTTGAAGCTCCAGTCCTTACAAAATCCTGTGTCACCTACCACCTATCCCACCCACTTGCCTTATTTACTATCAATTAAAAAATGAGGATCGTGTCAAAACATGTAGGGTTCAAAATGTGTGGTAGACAATTTCCAACAACAAATCTGTGGCTTTTTCAACTAAATTTTAAATGAGTTCTAGTTAGATAGTTAGTAATAGTTAATAGCCTAGTTAGATAATTTTGTTTTGCAATTAACCAAACGTGAATTATTGATCTGCACATTGGGCTGAGCGATATGGCAAAATTTGACATACCATTTTGATTTTATCAATTCTGTAGACTGTTTTTTTCTTTGTTTGAGGTAATTCAATTCACTATCAACAGCTAATCCAGTGTCATAATTGACCAGTGTTGCAGATTTTCAGAGCGAAACAAGCAAATTAGCCCTTCAATAAAAGTTAATAAAAATGATTATTAGAAATACTGTGTTGCTGCAAAGAAATGTGTTTTTCTTACTTAGTAGCAACTTTTAGACATACAAATATCCATGTTTGAGTTTATAAATTGATATATTTCCATAATCACTGGAAATTGCTCATTCATTTTTTACAAACTAAAAGCGTAGTCCAAAGAGATTCAAAAAAGAAGCCAAGTCACTATAAAGACTTAGATTTGCTTCTCTGAGACTAGTAATAGGTGGAAAATAGTATTTGAGACAGAGCAAATAGAGAAAAATCACGACGATTCAAAAAAGGAGATTGTCACAAAATGAACTTTTACAATATTGCCAGCCTATCTGCACATGCCATAGTTTTTCTTAAATGTACGGAAAGTCAAATAGGTCTCTTTACATTTGACTGAGTGGCAAATATGACAAGACATCTGATAAATGTTTTGTTTATTTTTTTCTGTGAGCGTTTATTTGGTGGAAAGTCTTAAATAGAAACTTAATTTGCTGTTGTAGGTTTTGAAAATGTTTGCACTGCTCTCAAATTAGATTTCTGTCAGATTTTTCAATCTATTTCACACTTCTGCAGCTTTGTCAGAAAATTTTAATCACAATTGTGTTTTTCTTCTCCTCTTTTTGAGTTAAAATTAATAGATGGAATGCTCAGTAGATTTATAAATAGCACTCTTTTTGTTATTTCATTGGACTTTTCATAATTGTGAAAATATATAAATATATCTTTAAAAATCCAGGTCATGACTAAATTTTATGTTTTGTGTATGTTTTGTCGTCTTAAAAAGATCCTAAATTTTACCTCTCCGTCCTCGCAGAAACCCTGTAAACAGCTTTTCTGTTGTCGCGGCAACAGTGCAGACTTAGCTAGCTTTTTTGCTAACTGCATTTGGAGATTTAGGACATTTTTATTGCTTCACAACAAATATTTCACTCTTCAAACAACTAAAAAAGCAGGAGCTAAACTGTCTGTGTTTATAAAGTCTGTGTCAGTCAGAGATGTGAGAAAAACAGAAGCGTTGTTGTAGTTTTTCTGCTATTCTGCCACTGTTTACCTGATTTACACAGTTTTTTGCAGTAGATGTGGTTGTTTATGTTTATTATCAGTTTGTAGCTGCTTTTTTCAATTTTAATTATGTTTTGAACTCTTGCTGGAGAAATTGTAATTTGTCTCCATTGACTCTCATTCATTTTTGACACTCACTGCTTGACATTTAGAATACGATGATGCTAAAAGGAGCTAATTACCAATAAAAGTGAATTAGACAATGCTGCAAACTTTCAAAAGGAAAAAGTTAAGTTATTTATCACAATTTGTACTTTAAATTGCAAAAACTATCGATAAGGAAGACACATTTAATTCTGTTGTCAAATACAGTGACAAAGCCCTTCTACTCACCACTGCTTTGCTAACTCCATATCTTTGCGAAAATGTTCCAGCGCTTTGTCCAAGTCGCCGAGTTTGTGGTGAGCGCTGCCCATGGATCTGTGAAGCATTTCCAAATACTCGTTTTTGTCCGGCACGTCTTTGGGCGACCAGGCCTGCACCGTTTTCATGGCGTCTTCGGCCTTTTTTAGACTGTTTTTTGCATTGCCGCACATCAACTCTGAGAAAAACATACACTGCAGATTAAATACAGATTGAAAAAGCTGCTTTACTAGTGCGTGACTGACTTTTCCATTCTTCTTTAGGTTATAACTTTAAATCGAAACATTGGTTCTGTGATATTGGTAGTACTTGGAAAGCAGATAGGTGATACTTTGTGTGAAAGACTTGAGAACAACGATAAGATAACCGTGATCAAAAATATTACAGTATGACGGTATATTGTGGTGTTGCACATTTTACATTGCTTAACAAGAACTGGAGATTTCTGACGAGTGAAGATGTTGGATATTGCTCTTGGGTTTTGCCCCGGATCAGTTATCAGAGCACAACAGCAGCTCAGAGACTCACAGGTCAGGATTAGTGTATACACTGGACTGAAATATTGTGTAGATCATATTGGCATGTGTCAAGCAGATATGACTCCAATCAAGATTTTTTTGGTTAAAAAAACATGCATCGAATACAATTTTACTAAATGTATTTATCATATAGAATCAATTGAGTTTTGCTGGTAAATTGATTAATAATGTGCATTAATAATGTGGTAGCAGTGCATCTGACACAGTCGTTGTAGCATAATTTCATTCTCTAAGAGCAGAGAGAATGACCATGTAAGATTTTAGGGCTGCAACAAGTTAATCGATTAATCGCAACTAATCAATTATTTAAATAATCGTCAACTAATTTCGTAATCGAAATAATCGTTAACTGGTTTTAATTTGGTTTCAAAGCATGCTATGTAGAGAAAACCACAGATAAAACTAAATTAATGATGATGAGCAATGAAATTGTGTTTATTTATTGTTTTTGTGAAGTAAACGCTTGAGTTTGTATAGGCTACCATCAGAATGTTCTTAAATGGGGTTGCACAAGAAAATATACAGACTTGAACAAACTAATACAAAAAAGTACCCAAATTAACTAAAGTGTATTTTGTTTTAGGCAGGACTTGACTTTTTTTTTTTACGTTCGATTTGCCAATCTAAAAACTAACTATAAAACTACTGGTACTGTTTTATGTATTTTGTTCCATTGGCAAACCATATCTTATGACAGCTAAAACTTACTCAAATTTCAAGCACTCAAGAGCTTTTTAAGTTGGTACATTTTCCATTATAGCTCAGCATTTTTCAAGTTACTCATATGTTCTAAACAACTAATTGATTAAAGGAAAGAATAATCGCCCAACTAATCGAATACCAAAATAATCGTTAGTTGCAGCCCTATAAGATTTCATTCTCAAATTCATGTGTTTACTCAACTTGTATGAATGAGCTCTGGCAATATCCATCAGAAGCCCATTTTCACAGCATTGATACCATAGCACTTTAACACCGTATATCAGGGCTATTCAACATAAGTCCCGGGGTCCAAATCAAGTTAATACCCCAACCCATCTTCCAAACATTAGAACATGCATTTGCTCTTCTTTACTAAGTTTGAGGCACACTAAACTTAACTCAGCTTTCTGCTTTAGGTTTGATTAGTCTTTGTTCAGACCGTGTTAATGTCTAGTCTTGCCCATGTTTGTTTTCTGTTCAGTAAGCAAATGCCAATGAAGTAATGTTGGTAAAGTCAGATGTTATTTTACAGCTTTAAAACATGTCTTACAAGGTTTTGTTTGACCCCAGATTGTGGTAAATGTGGCTTACAAATCCAACCCAGAGGCCAAGGCTTACAGAAAAAGTCTAGCCCTTGGAAAATAAAGTTGAATTTTCCTGCCATATATGATCTTATTCCTACTACTAACTAAAACTATCTGACAATAAGAAGTCAATAACACTACATCTTTTTGCAACAGGCTGTTATCTTTACCCGATTCGATCTCCTCCAGACGTTTCCTGATCAGCTGCACGTGCTCAGAGCTGGACTTGGGTCTGGTCTCTCTCTGGCCCGGTTTTCGGCTCTTCTGCACCACGATGGGCTTCTCGTTGTTCCTGAACTCGGTGCAGGTCTCCAGGTAAGTCAGCGAGTCTTTGATCACGTCGCGCAAGCTCTCGCCTTTCTTTGTGATCGACTTACTCAGATCTGTGAATAGAAAACACAACGGTTTATGATCTTTGAACAATACTGTCAGTCCAAAATAAACTTGTCCTCAAACTTGTTACTACAGGAGAAAAATGGCAACAAGTTTAAAATGGATTGAATTGACTTGGTGTTTATTAGTGATTGGACAAGTGGTGTATTTTTCTTATTTTATGTATAACTATAATATTTAATGCTTGTTCTATTGGCAATCTGAGGCCAAACCAATCAACGTTTACTCAAAAGATGTAAAATACTACTTATTACAAGCACATTTTCCCCTGTCTTCTCATTTAAGATGGTCATTTTTTGTAAAAACTCTGATACAAATAAACTTGCTTTGTTTGTGAGAAAGTACACAGCATCAGTTATTTTATTTTTATTGTAAATCAGCTCCTTTGTGGCATGTTTTAACAGCACTCCATGTTCAATTTTAATCTTGAAAACATCATTCACAATATTATCTAAAAGTCGTTATATGTATGTATGTTTATTATGTATGTATTATTCTTCGGTCAGTAGCCATTGCCAGAAGTAGACAGATATAGTAAACATAATTTACAAAAACATTATTCTACAGACCAAAAGGGTTTAGGCAGAAGTTTAACACTTATATTAATGCCTAACCCCTATAAACATGACATATATTGCCCAGCTCTAATCTTAACACATAAAACAAATCAAATTCTTCTTCTAAAGTCTTGCTTCTTCTACAAACCCCGAGCCTTTGCTGACAGAGGATTAGCTGTGGCGCTAAAAAAAAAGCTATTTGATTTGATGTGACTGAACTGCAATCTCTTGAGCTTTTTTGAATTGCCAAGCTTGGTTTTTATTTCATGTTTTTTTATTGCACGTAAACTGTTATTTGTGAAGGACTGCAGACGGAAAGTAGCTCTGTGCTAACTCTGGTGCAGCCATCTTTTTAATGTAACTGCATATTGTCCTTTAACTAATCTAAACTAAATAAAATGAATGCTTTTTCAGCTTTTTTGGTCAAATCGTCAAATCGTGATTGCCCATTTCTCTATTTAATTAATCTGTTAGAATACAAAATATATATTCCCACTTACCTCTTTTAGCCTCAGAGTTGCCAAGTTTGTTTCTTTATAACAAATTTGGGCGTCTGTTTTTAATAGTTTTAAGAATTTTGAAAGTCATGTGATGAGATCTTTTGTGTTGCAGTTTCAAGTGAAATTCCAGGTAAATTTGAACACATTTTCAGGTTTGATTTACAAAAATATAATTATTTATTTATGAATGAAACATAGAGCACATCTTAGTGTTAGAAATGCCAACATTGTATTATCACACAATGTTCTAATTAATCGATCATTTGAATAACTTTATTTATGAGCTGAGGTTGCTTGTCTTTGGATTTTTTTTCAAAGGCTTGGTCGCATTTTTCTGAAAATCTGGCAACACTGGTCAGTCTTTTTTCTGCTCTGAGTGAGTGACAGCTGGATTTAACCAATCACAGTAAAGCAGGAACTTTCAGAAAAAGCAGATGATTGCATTTACCTCAAAGGCAAAAGAAAATCGTCGACAAGAATTGTGATAACATCGAAATTGTGATCTGACTCCAGGAAAACCGTGATAATATTTTTTTGCCTTTTACCTTTATTTTTCAGCAGATCCTCTAGATATTTTTTGTCGTCGTAAAACTCGCCCAAAACCTGCTTGTCTTTTTTCTCATTTTTTGTTTTTTTCACTGCCGTTTGCGGTTTCTTCTCCACCGTCATCATTTGCTGAATGGCTGTGGCTGGATATTTCCTCCTCACCTATGAAAAAAAAAAAAAGACAATAACAATCTCATTTGGGATTGTTAAATCTAATCAAAATGTAGTTGAGTTAGCTGAGTTCTTTCTAAACTCTGCTAAAGATTGAGTTTGTATATGACATGCACAAAGAGGAAATAAGGTAAATAAAATCAGATAAACAACAAGGACACTGTGATTTCTCTCGCATATTGACAGCACTTTTCTAATTGTAAATAATACGGTTTTGAGTCAATTTGATACAGTTCAGTTTCAGTTTATTTGTAGTTTCAGTCACATCTCATCAATTTAATCAAACAAATCCGAAAATAAATACTTAATTTTGAGTAACCAAAACAGGCAGAAGAAAAAAAAAAGACTTATGTGTCCATTACATGCACATACTTATTACATTTTACAAGTTTACCGTTGTTTACCATGAAAGTAAAACATTCATAATTTAACATTTCATATTTCTAGTTTTAACGAACCCTCTAGTTCACTGCTTAAAACAAGTTAGCTAAAAAAAATAAAAGAATGTGTTTAAAATACTTTTTTTTAAATTCTCGTCTTTATGTGAGTGAATGTGATGGTTCCAACCCACTAGTTTTGACAGACAAAAAAACAACAACACATAAATGTCTTGTTTTGTAGTTTGTTATGGCAATAAAAATCTTGAAAGTTGTATTGTAAACTAGGGCTGGGCGATACTGAGAAAAAATGAATATATAATATAATAATTTTTTGGCGAATCTCGATAATGATATTCTGGCAGTTCAACAAAATGGGGAGTTAATGTATGTATATTAACTGAGTTTCAGGAGCAGGACCACAGCCCCTTTGCACCAGGAAAACACGCCTCGCTCGTCTTCTCGGACACACCTCCAATTACCCAGAAGCCTCTACTTAAACAGTCCTTTCCTAACAACACGTCTTGTCTCAGATCTCTCGACCTCACCCTCCCACCCCTCATTTCATCTGTCCTCCTGCTGGAGACATCTCTATCTACAGGTGGGGGGGTCCTGAATCGGCTGCACGGATCGCCGAGACAGAGCCCCCATCCACAGTCTCTTGATCCAGCCATCAATCATCAATAAATATCTTAATTGCATTCTTTGTGTGGTGTGGTCCTTGCTAGTGAAATGTGTTCAAATCTGTGTTCAAATTAGTTACACTTGAAAAAAATGACAACCTTAAATATTCTAATTAGTTTAAAATGACTTTGAGTGATGTGATCTGAGCATGTTTTACTGTCTTAAATAAAACAGAACAAGTACATTTAGTTATTATCTCAAAAACAGAATAATTCTTTTCATAATTTAAAACGTGTGGTTTTTTCCTTAAGTAAAATGAGACTTGTTCTGTTGGCAATCAGAAACCAATTAAAATCTACTCAAAACATGTAAAATACTACTAAATCTTCGCACACATAGTCCTTAGTTTTAAGATATATTTAAGATGAAATACAAAACTGCAGCAATCTCCCATTATAAACCAATTTTCTTGTATTTGAAAGCTCTTTGAATTGCTTAATGTACAAATTCTGATTAAAAAAAACATTCAAACTTGCCTTGTCTTTAGGAAAGCACAGTATCACTTATTTAATTTTATTGTAAATTAACTCTTTTGTTGCATGTTTTTACTGTACGATATACACGATGTTCAATTTTTGTATATCTTCAAAACAACATTTACAATATAGAGGTTATGCACTGACATAATGTTGCTTAGCAACATTTAGGATGAGTGGCATTTCTTCAGTGTATTTCTTTGTTGTCGTGGCAACAGTTTGTCTGCTAAAACAGTTGATGATTTAGGACATTTTAACTGCAACAAACAAACAAACTCAAAAACATATTTTTTTAAAAAGAAAAGGGAAATAAGTTCAACTGTGTGTGATTTCAATGTCTGATCAATGTGAGAAGCTAAAGTCGTGTTCTTTATCTTCTTTGCTACTGTCGCGTCCATTTTCGTGCCGGCAGACCCGATCCGTCCGGAAGTGTGATTAGAACATCCACATATTAAAATAATGTAAAAAGCTTGTTTTTAATCTAAACAGTCTTTATTTGTGAAATATTTAACTGTTTATGAACAAATATTTACGTTTTATTTAGAAAAAAGGGAACTTCTGGACGGATCGGGTCTTCCGGGACGATAAGGGTCGTGACAGCTATACTGTTAACTTGATTTTCTCTTTTTACATGTCAGTTACAAACCCAGTGCTCTGTAGACTTGTGGTGGGTTGATTTTGTTTGTGCTTGTGAATTTGTGCTACACCCCTGACTATCTTCAAACATCAAAGATTACTACTCTCCACATGAAATAGGGGAAACCATACCTCGTCATCTTTTTGGAAAAAGCTGAGGTCTCCTTTGTTTCCAAGTTTCACTGAAGATGGGGCTGTTGCATAATAAAGCAAATATCATCAGAGTTAAATACGATACAGTCTTCAGATGTGACAGGGGTTAATGTGAAAACAGACTTACACCCCGCAGCGTTTTCTATGGCGTCCTGGGCTTTTTGGATGCCCACTCTGAACTTCTGTATCTCAGGTCGAATCTTCAGGCCTCTGTGGTAACAAACTTTGGCAAATTCAAACTCTCCCATGTAATACAGCGCCTCTGCTTTCTGGTACAGCCCCTGCAAAAGAGACAAGAGTAAAGTTCTTGTTGACAGGCAGAAGTTTCATTTGGGTTTTTATGCCATTTTGTTCTCTCAGTCTTCAGATTTAAACCTAATTTCAAGCATTTTGACTAATTTAACCTCGATATATTGTAAAGACATAGATTATTTTTCTTGTTTCAAACTGATTTTGAACTGATTTCACGACATTGCTTCTTCTTTCAAGCCAAAATATCTGGGTTAAGAAAATTGTTCTTACCCCATTGGCATTTTTCTTTTTATCATTTTAAGCCAAATTCTCGTAGAACCAGTTAAAAATGTCTTGAAACCAGTGAAATATTCTACATTACATAAGCAAATAAATCTTATCTAGTTAAAACAGCTCAAAAAACATAAACTCTTTTTCTCTCTCTCTCTCTCTGTCGCTCACTCTCTTTCTCTCTCTCTTTCTTGTTTTCTCCCTGTCTCTCTTTCTCTTCTCCCTTTCTTCTCTCTCTTTCTCCTCTCTCTCTCTTTAGTTCTATCTCTTCTCCCCCCTCTCTTTCTCTCTCTCTCTCTCCTCTCTTTCGCGTTTTCTATCTGTTTCTCTCCTCTTTCTCTTTTTCTCTCTTTCTCTCCTCTCTCTCTTTATAAGTTGAAAATCTTTGACTCACATTGTCGATTTTTATATCAACATAAAGATTTAAGTTAATTCAACTTATTGTATTTAGGATTTATTTTTACAGTGTATGGTCCTATTAAATAAAATCTACTTTTCTGACTTTTTAACCATATTCTTTCATCATTAGTTTACTGAAAAAGCTTAGAAAATCTTTGTTCTTGCATGCCCACACTGTCTGTATTTACTTAACGTTATGATTTCTCAAATAATTCAAATTCTAAGCAAAAGTACCATATTTTTCTAAACCGTTTTACCGTATGTCCCATTTAACTGTTTGGTGTATAGTTTTGATGTTTATCGTAATGTTCAAACATGTACTAGGTTACAACTATAATGCTTTTATGATTATGAAAATGATGATGTTTTAATATTTTTACACTGATAGCCACGTAAACATTGATTTCAACAACACAATTGCAATAAAGTAAAAATGGTAATAATATAATATAAAACTGTAGCCTACCTCAAAATATGTCTTGTCTCCCTTGAGTGAGTTCTCAGCCTCTTTCAAAGCCAGTTCAGGGTTTCCCATCAATAAGTGACATTTGGAAATACCAACATAGCAGCTTCTGTCGTCCGGCCTGATGGACAAGATCTAAAATAAGACGAAGCACATGTTTTAGCAAGAATACACTAATAGCTAGCTTAGCATATGTGTTATTTACCTTCATGTAGCTCTCTATGGCTTTCTTGTACTCGCCCTTGTGAAACAACCAGTCTCCGTCCGACACAAAAGTGAATAAAACACCTTTCGGGGTTTCATCCTCGTTTCCTAAATCTGTGTCCGACATTTTGAGAGCCTAAAGATGCGGTTTTGTTGTAATTGCACTTTGAATAATCAAAGATAAGTCAGTTACATGATATTTTAAAAACGATGATAATAATAAACGCAAAACTCCCCAGTCGAGCGGTCTCCTAGCAACGGAAGCAACAAAGACGAAGAAAAGAAATGAACGGGAAGCAGCGCCCTCATGTGTTCAACTTACGTAACTGCAGCAATATGAAACGTGATTGTAGATAAAAATAAATAATATACTGTAATTATGTCGTGATATTACTAAATATATTTGTACAATCAATTATATTCGATAAAAAAAAAAGATAATACATTCATAATAAATAAATAGGCCAATCTAATTTTTGTATTGCTTAAATGTAGACATTATACGTATATATGAATATTTTTGTGATGTACATGCATATAACCTTCTGTTCAACCAAACTATTGTGAAAAAATCTTCAAACAAACATACTTTTAACTTTAATAAATTCTTCTTTTATAGCAATAACGGTGACGCGAGCACAATAATTATGAAGGCTTGTCTTGTGTTCATATGATATAACGACTGTATCAAAGTCAGCCCAGTGCTTTGTTTTTAGGCTGAATATTTATATTCACAGTTCAGAGAAAAAATGACCAGACACAGACGAGAATTTTCTATTATTTGGACCATAAATATATGATTATATGCTAAATTACTCTCTTTAATCTATGAATTATGTGACCTTGTTTTTACTTGAACTTTAATCCCTCTCCCCTCTTATGATGGCCTGCAACTGCCACGGCAACAGGCCCCACCCTCTCTCTAGTCATTATAATAACTCAATGTTAGATTACATTAAAATGCACAGGACAGTTTAGACCATATTTTAAGTAAAACACAGTGAACATGATTATATTTAAGATTTCAACAAACAATTTACTAGTTTTCACTGAAACTTTCACCTAGATTGGTTTTTTTATGAGGTTTGTAGTTGTGTTTTGTCCAACAAATATGACATACAGTATGTAGAGGTGAACACACAACTGTTACCTAGCAACCACATCATAAATGTCACAATATGGAATTGTAGTATTGTGATTATTGCGAAACAAAATATCACAATTTAGCAATTATTCACGATTACAGTTGACTTGATCAAATGACTGTGAACGACTTTTCCTCAAGTTTGTGACCAGTTTTGTCAATTCAAACTTCCTGAAAGAAAATATCTAAATGTGCTTAAAAAAAATAAATATAAAAATTTGATTTTTTTTATTTTTTAAATACATTAAAGACTTCTGCTTGGAAAATGGCCTAATTTGGGTCTAATTTTGCAGATGCATATCTTTGAGATTCTAAATCTATAAGGCTAACATAATCACAAATTTGCTTTTCACATAAGTAAAAAAAATTAAAACTAAGCTTATTTATCTGGAAAATTAAGTGTCAAATATCTTCCATTTTTTACGTGTATAAACCTGGTCAGTACCAGCTGGAACCAGCAACATTATTTAATAGAAGGAATTAAAAAACAATTAATTTTGCTTCAAAATTGGCATAATTATTATTTTCTTTTTACGGTTATATTGTGACTTGAATCATCACGATTATCGATTAACCTATAATCTTGACTTCCCTATAAATTACACAGATGTTATGAATCAACAACTGATAATATTTTGTAACAATTAAACTGTGTTAAATATTTTTTATTTAAACTCCAAAACTGTGTCACTTTTGTGTACATTGTCTTTACATTTTGGCACTTTTTGACGACACATGATTCTGTTTTAGAACTCAGAATACTTCTTGTAACTTTCAGCTTTTATTTGTCAATTTCTTCACAAACTGTAACTCACACCAAACTCGGACAAAATGAGAAAATTGTGATAATCTATTGTATGGACTTTAAACTTAGATAAAAAAGAATAACTTGTTGTTTTTGCAAGTGTTGTTAGTGTTCAAGAAAATAATAACATTAAAATAAAATCAAGCGAAGCATTTTTGGGGAAAACCCAGAAGAGGCCAACTTTATTGACATGGCTGGTACTTTTAAAGGTTAAAGAGAGAATGTTTTTCACTGTAAGAGCGAAAACGGTGAGCTAAAGATGACTACAGCGTCTTTGTTTTGAGCCAGAATCACCAATAACTTCTCTGGAGGCAACTGCTTCCTGCTTCCTACGTCCCACGCAGACGGACAGAAAGAGTTACCAACGACCAAATACTCAATTGGCGATTCTGTCCAAAAAGTGTCATCGTCGTACATCGGAAATTTACAATAAATATACAAAATAAAAAAAGAGGAAAACATAACTATCACAAATCCAACACTTTACATTCCAGTAAAATGTACATTGCAGCAATTTGTGAATGGCAACATCAAACATAAAACGTGAGAAAACTCTCTCTGTGATGTGCTTCAATGGACACTTCAAAAATCAAATGTTGGTTTTAAATAATTGTTTGTTCTTTTTGATCACTATGACAAAATACCCTGGTAAAATGACCTCATATCGTCATTTAAAACCAACATTTAGTTATTTTTGTAAGTGTTGAGTTCAGCTTGTTCAGTTTCCTTTTTGCTCCAATGGTTTTACGACAAGGAGGCACTGTCAGAAAGTCTCTGATAATTAAAAAAACAACAAAAAACAGAACAGGTGTTGTTTTACGGAAGCTCGGTACTGCCAAGCTCTACTTTATTTTTTCCAGTTGTATCACGAAATTTCTATCAGGTAATAACGTGATACAAAAAAACAAACAAAAAAAATGTGGGGAAAAACGTATCAGGTAATAATGTGATACAAATAAAAAAAAACATTTGCAGGTAAAATTGTGATAGTATCAAGTAACGTAATGGTAACGTAATGGCGTATTTGCGTCAATTTTCAATGTTAAGTCAATGTAAACTCGTGTCGTGAGCGTTCAAGCGTATTTGTGGTCCATAATGGCGTCTGTTGAAGTGCCTTTCTGCGTCTGAAAACGCAGTGTTTTGCGGAGTGGAAGCTCGAAGCTGCAGCGGAAGCAGGAGTTGGGAAAATCCATCTTTACACGCGTTGGAAGTCAGCGTCATTAAGAGACTACACTCCTGTGACACGTGACATTAGGCATGGGACGATATTAAAATTCACTCACGATTATTGTGACCAAAATAACTGCGATTAACTATATTATCACAATAATTTACTAAATGTAACAGTGCACAGATTCAAAATCACCGAAATATTTATTAGTGCACAATATGTATGTGTTTGAACAACTACTTATTGTATTTTGGTCTAAGTACAATCAATATTAATTCAAAGTGAACAAATGTTTACAATGTTGAGCAAAAATCTACTAACTTTGTCTCAGAGTAATTAATTAACTTTAACACATGAACCTTTTCTTTGTTTAATCATAATACAGCTTCTTACTGGATTCAGAGCAGTCAGATTTTAGGTGCTCTTATGAAGCCCCCTGCTGCTATAATAGCAATTATCGTCACTTACGATTATCACGATTATGAAAAAACACCACGGTTATTTAATTGCGGCCCTTAGTTATCGAGATTAACGATAATATCGTATATCGTCCCATCCCTCCGTTGTTCTCCTCTCACATCAAGGGGAAAGAACGACTGTTTACTGAAGTCTTTTAATAACTTTTTTAACACTTGTTTGGGGGCTTTTTTCAAAGGCTTGGTCATTTGTTGCTCTAAAAATCTGGCGACACGGCAAAACAAACAACATGGACATGATCTGAACTGTCAACGCTCTCACATGGATCTATTAAAAATGCTTGTTGCCGTGTTTAAACCACTGCTGTACGATGTGACACTGGAGGAGCTGAGGAGGACAGAGACAGCAAAAAGACACTGCCTGGAGGAAGAGAAAGTTGTGTGATAGGGTAAGCTAAGTTTTATAAATGCAACAATCTCTCTCTCTCTCCCTCCTTGTCTCTCTCAACGTGATCTGTCTATAAGCCTGCAAACAAGCTCGTAAAAGCGTGTTGGTGAGTTAAAAGTGTCTTTTTGTCCCCAACGTCTCGACGCGCATCTGGGTATTTTGGGCGCCTATTTTGGCGTCAGCTTCGAAAATGTTCTGCGTCAAAATATGCTTTAACACGCAAATTTAGACGCTTAAACGCTGTCCAGGGTGAACGCAGCATGCAGCGTATTTAATGGTATCAGGTAATTACTTGATACTATAACATTTTTACCTGACAGTATCACATTATTATCTGATACTATAACGTTTTTACTTGATAGTCATCATTAAATTCCGTGATACAACTGGAAAAAAGAAAGCAGAGATTGGCAGTACTGAGCTTCCTTATTGTTCGCACTTTTACGTTCTTTAAAAAATGATAAACTAAGCCAGTAACTTTCATGCAAAACCCCAGCAGAAGTGAGGACAAGGCAGTAGTCGACAGCTTTGTCCGTTTGCAATAACAAATCATGAAATCGGCTCGATGTCTGAAACTTTCGCTGCACAAAAGTCTCCTTGTTGATTGTTTGCAGCTGACGTTACTTACTTTTCATAACAATAGGACAAAACGGCCCAATCTGAATTTGAACACGGCCTGAGGTAATTGCCATCTGCTTGTGTAGGGGGCGCTGTGTGGTTTTTTGCTGCAGGTGGTCGGTCACAGGGTTGCATTCATTCAGTCGATGGCAAAGACGGGATCTGACTCGTAAACAGCCTGATATTAAATACAAACAGTGAGTTTTGGGGGGGTTGTTGAAGAAGTGTCCTTTTTAGTGTTGATGTAAACCTCGGCTTCCATTAACCGAACTGGAAAAAGAAATTGCCTGGTCCAGACGCTGAAAGACAAAGAATATGTTAGAAACGACACTTTATAAGGTAATTTTAGTAATAATTAGTTTGTAAAGTTGTAACTAACAATCATTTGGTTAGTCGGTTAGTCTATAATTCTTTTATTTAGTTATATGTAGAGCTTATTTTAATATTTTTTTCTCTTATTATTAATCAACTAGTTGTTTATGTTGCAAAGGTCAAATGTGAGATTTTTTTTTTATCAAATTTGACCAAAAATGATAGTTAAGTCAGATCGCATATTTTGAATTCAGTGTTTTAAAAGACTTAATATGCGTTTTCTTATTTTAAGTACAAAAAGTCGTGCTCTATTTTCCAATAAAAAGACTTGATTTTACACATCATTTTGAGTTGATTTAGCCTTAAGCTACATTCTCGCAGTATTTGTGTGTTTACAAATCTATGAGAAATCATCTTGAAGGACTCGCACCCAATGGTTCCAACTGAGCATTGAAGCACGTACCAATCAGAAGGTTCTACAGGAGGAGGAGGCAAGATTTATAGAAGTGACAACAGCAGTGAGTGCCAGGCGACGCGGGCAGACCCGGGTACTGTAGCTAAGGCTGTTACTCAGTTTTAACAGAAATGCCGTAAATAATAAATAAATAAATTATATATATATATATATAATATAAATTTATTTTTTTTTTTATTTATATTTTTTTTTTTTTTTAAAAGAGCAAGAACACTGCAAAAAAGGAAAATCTAACTTTTTTAAGATCCTTTATTGTTGGGGTGGCTAACTTTTTTAATTTAAATTACTAAACTTTGTGCTTTCCACTGAAAAGTGAAAGATAAATGCGGCACTTTGTGAAAAAATTAGACCTCTGAGGACTGTCTGAACTGAATAATAAAGAATTTTATTTCTTATCTGGAGTCAAAGCTTCACTCTGATTGGCTGAGCTTGGGGTGGTCACTCCAGTTTTACTTTATTGTTTGTTAAAAGACATTTAGAAGCTACAACTGCATCCAAAATGAAAACATGTCGATATTAACCATGTGTCGAAGGATTTATGAGATTAAGTTGTTTGTGTTTGCAGTGTGAAAATCAGCTACCCCTCCTTAATAAGACAAAGTCTTACTAAGATTTCTTTGACTTGTTTTAAGATATTCTGTCCTGATTTATCGTATCTAGATATAAAAACTTAATTTAAGCAAATGTGTATGTTTTAAGACATAATGCTTGAATCAAGAATAGATTTACTTGAAAATCTTGTCAAGAGAACTTGAAACTAGCATTTTCTGCACAAAACAACTAAGTGAGTCAAAGTTTTGAAATACAAATTTTTTTTTACCTCAAAATAAGCAAAATGTTCTTATTTTTGGAAAGCTCTTTTTTGCAGTGAAGCGCTTTGTGGATTTGTGAACAGGAAATATGTTTGTGCATTTCTCTCAACTGGATTCAACAAGATCCACTTATTTATGTACTGTGATTACACAAAACACCATAAGGTGAAGTGGGCGCTTCGTTCCAGTCAGAGCAAATTATTTTGATATAAGTTCTTCCTTTCCTCAACTGCTTTTGACAAGAGCCTGTCCAGATTGATTATGTGAAGAACTCAATTCAGAGTGAAGCACAGATCCATCTGTGAGCCAGGTTAGAGTCGATTTTAATTATTTATATTCATACAATTCTAATACGTTTCTCTCAGCTCTTGACAGGCGTTGGAGTCTCTGTACTCACAAAAATGATTATTGATTTCTTAATTAGCTGACAATTATTGGAATAATCAATCAGTTGTGATTAATTGTTGCAGCTTTATTTTGATTAATTAATTAGAAGTGTTGGGAAGTGACTGACTACATGAACAATACTAAAATTATTTTTGAACAACTGATATATCCTATGGACCAGTTAATAATTATTTGATTCATTTTAGTTCGCAGTTATTTCAATAGTTGTGAATAATAACTATACCTTCAAAACTAAAACCACCGGGGCCACCGAAGAACGCCTTGAAGATGTTGTTGGCATCAAAATCTAGTGAGAAAAAAAGAGTAAATATAAAAACATTAATACAATTCTATTCTTGTGTTAAGACTGTTCACACAAGAACAAATTCATTTTCTGTGAACTTGCAAAATAAACAAGGCTTTTCAATAAATAACAATCTGACTGCTTTAATGTTATTTTTAGAGAATAAGTCAGGAGTTTAAGATTGAGGCAAAAAAGTTCATATTCAGTCTTTGCTGGATCAATTTTAGCAAAAATAATTAGGGACAAAATGACTAAACTCATGTCAACAAGAAATAATGACAATAAGCTGCAGTTTACTTCATCTGACTGAGAAATTAACTCTTTCTTAATCTCATCAAAAGGTCAAACGGAGCTATGGAGGGACACACGAAGATCAAATCCAACTGAAACACTAGATCAATCGGTCCAATACTATTTTCGATATAACCACCCCTAATTAGTACAATTAATGATAATAAATTATGTCTAATCTTTCAAAACAGACTAACCTCCCATGTTCATGCCCTCGTCCTCCAGGTCCTGCCCGGTGTCGTAGCGAGATTTCTTCTTTGGATCTGACAGAACGCTGAACGCTTCGCCCACCTCCTTAAACTTCTTCTCCTCCTCCTTCTGCATCTCCGGAGTCGCACTGCTGTGACGGTCTAAAGGGAACAGAGGAGGAGTTTAGTTTATGCACTTATTATCATTATACATACTCTAAATATTATTGATTTGATTACTTTTGGTCTTTTTAAATACTAAATATAAATGTTTTTGGTAATGATTTAATGAGCATGACGTCTAACACAGAAAAATTTTTTCTTCCAAAGTCTAACGTCTGCTCTAAATCACATTTAAACAAACGCACAACAATCGTCCTAATATTTTGTCTTTACTCGTATATTTTCATTGATGACCATTGCATTTTAACCATTTTAATATTTTCTATATCAAGCAATTGCCTCTGAACATGTAAAATGTGAAGCAAATAACATTTTTCACCTTACAATATTTGCAATTCTACCTTTCTTTTAAATCTGCAATCATCCCATGAGCCCCCTGGCAAATTGTCACGTACTGCCTGGTTGGGAAACACTGGTGTAGACCGCACTAATCGAGATCAAGACCTTTCCAAGACCATAAAGTTCCAAGACCGAGGCAAGACCAAGACTTTTAAAGGTTGAGAAAGAGACGATACAAAGACCACAGTCCATCGAGACCAAATTAAGACCACTGTCATTTTATACAATTATAAGTGTTTACACAATCCTATTGTGCAGTGCTTATTACAAACTAAGCCTGGGACAAGTCACAACACTCCTGGTGCAGGTTTAGCAGAGCGTGATGGCAATGAAATGTGATCCTAAGACAAGGTCGACTTCAAGATTGAGTCCAAGACAAGACCGAGTCCCAGAACCCTCAAGATCAAGATAAGACCGAGTTTAAATGTCTGAAACAAAACCAAAACCTTTAAAGAGTACTACTACACTAGTGTGAAGTTTTTAAAAGGATGCAGCAGTAGCGTGAGGTGCTTTCATTTATATTTTTAGACTGAATCACGTCACTTGTATTAACATTCCCCAGACATAATTTTGACATAAATCACAATTTCTAAAAAGTCTGCTTACTAGTCAGAATTCTCCTTTTTCACACAGAAATAGAACATAGTGTATGTTCTAAGTTTGTATAAGTTTATGGTGCAGACCTGGATGATGTAGAAGCGCCCGTTTGCGATAGGCCTTTTTGATTTCGTCTTCTGTAGCGTTCTTTTCCACTCCCAGGATCTTGTAGTAATCTTTCCGTTTGCTTTTCTTCAACTCCAACTGTGCATTTTTTAAGAGGTGCTTGTGTTCTGAAATAATAAAAAAGAAAGAATTGTTTTAAAATTATTCTTTATTAAAGCGGTCAGTAGCTCATTACACATAATGGCATATCACCTCTTTTCAACCAATCAACATCAGAACTGGGTTTCAAAATAAGATTAATATGAATGAAGCAAAAAGACTACGGAGGAACTTTTTGCCCTTTAGTCAACATCACTCAATGTTTTAAATTCTCACCTTTTGTCTTCTCCGTCTGGTAAACCTTTTCATAGTCCCGAACTGCTTCTTCATACTGTTCTGTGTCCATAAAGCTGCAACAGAAGATAATGTATGAGTCAGACAGCCATTACCGTATTTTCCGAATTACAAGTTGCAGAAACAAAAAAAAAAAGACAAATAAAAGTCGCACCGGACTTTAAGTCGCACTTTTTGGGGAAATTATTTGACATAATCCAACACCAAGAACAGACTTGGGACACGTTTTTCAATCCTACTCCTGACCTGTTCGTGGAAATTGCATAGAGGCCATGCATTTCAAAGTTTTGCCTCACATGAGGCATGAAAACCAGAACTTCTTTGATTCCGCTGGAAAGTTTTTGTTTGCGCTGCTTGTGCTGTTGATCTGCGAGTGCTCACTGCTGATATTACTCACGGAAACAAGGATATTCAGGCAGTGAATTTTTGTTGTGCATCACTCACAAACATCAGTGTGGGTCTTTCAAGCGATCATGGTCAAGAGAACACATTTTCTTGAAATCAGACCGAATCAACACTCTCCATCCTGTTATTTTCATTGAAATGAAGCCCTAAGCACTCTTGTGAGCGTGAGTGTGGTTCATGAAATTGCAGCCTCCAGGTCTGCAGTTTTAAAAATATCAGCTCTGTACTTACAAGAGTGGCTACACTTCGCAGGCATCAGTGTTACGGACTCACTGGTGGAACAGCAGCGTGCATGAAATGGCATTTGCCCCTCGCTACATTTGAGACAGTTTGAGTCCGGTCGGGAACCATGGTTATTTACAATTCACATTATTTTAATTTTGTATATAAAGTCACATCTGAGAATAGGGCCTTTACACTACGAAAAAAAGTGTGACTTATAATCCGAAAAATATATAAATAGAGAGAAGCTCCGTTTACTGTAGTTTAATAAGCATTGTGCAATATTGAATACAATGGAGTTACTTTAATACATTGTCTGAAAAATATATCTGTATTTATTACCTAAAAAAAGGAACAAATAAATGTTTAACCATATAAACATTATACAGTATATTGATTTTTTGTGGCATCCTGTACAAACACTCACCACTGTGCTCTCCTTAAATAGGCTTTGATGTAGGTATCGTCCAGTTTGATGGCCTTGGAGCAGTCTTCAATCGCCTGGTCTAGTTTCTTCAGCTGTAAAATAAATAACAGCAGGATGAACATTTAAAACAGCTGAAGATCTAACTTTAGTGATGAACTAAACTTAAAAGAAAAGAAGATTTAAAATGTATGCAGCCTGTTCAGAATAGTGCTGCTCTAAAGTTAAGACTTAGACTCACCTTGGAGCCCACCGTGGCTCTGTTACAGTAAAGTTTGGCATTAGTTTTGATGTTGTTGGGGTCTATTGTGAGAGCCTCTGAGTACAGGTCGTAGGCCGCTTCGTAGTTTCCTTCTTTAAAAGCCTTGTTTCCTTCTTCCTTCTTGGCTTTTAGTGCTTTGGCATTCTGCAACAAGAAGATATGATTCATTTGATATTATAATGATTGACTTACTAAACAAATATTTTTTTTAATTTCTAAGACAAATGTGCAAAACATAAGAGAAAATCAGCTTGACTCTTTTGAACAATGTTGCTTGCTACACTGATTTTTCCCAATACTACTGTGACACTTCTTTAAACCAATTACAATCATGTTCCAATAGTTCTAATAGTATTTGTTTAGAGGAGAGAAAAAATTCAGGAAGACAAAAGCATGCTAACCACAGCTAGCATACCGACATGGCACAACTTGTCTTGGTTTTAAAGGTTGTGGAAACGTTTCAAAATACATTCTTGTGAATATTTACGATGCTCAGTCTGAATGCAATAGGTAAGTGAGTTAATCATGTTGACTGCTGTAAAAAGCCTAAAATTAAGTATTTCAGTAAATAAATGCTGTCAATTGTCACCATCATTTAGGACAATTATGTTAAAAATGACACCATGGAACTTAATGGAGGTAAAATGTTAACTATAGCATTCAGGAGAGCAGAAATTCAATAATAGGAATGTCAAACCATACGTTAGAATAAGGTAGCCTCCAAGATGATTTCATGCAGCCCTCGGGATGATTTCTGATTATTGATAGTGGCTCCCTGACAAGAGCACGTAACAAATTTAACTACAGATCCCAGAATGCACTGCAGCTGAGCACTGACGAGAGGAGCCACATACAGTAAGACAGAATTAATAATAAGTCTAAAGAAATATAAAATCTAAAATGCACTGGAATGCAGCAAATTGCAAACAATTTATCCAAAATTTTCTGAAAAATATAATACAATGTAATGTGTGAAAGACAGTAAATGTGTCCTAAGCTTTATATACCCTGATTTCCATATTTAAATATAACACAGAAGGACCTACATTTTAAATTGTGGCCCTTGACCAACTCTGACTCTGATCAGTTTGACACTCCTGTATTAGAAAATTGCTAGCTGGGGTACAGTAAATATATTGTGTGATATATTAGTTGCCAGCATCCATCTACTTCTAATAAAGAAAAAAATCCAGGAAACATGCTTGTTGCTCTTAGCTTCTTCTTCTGTATTAGACAAATATTGGTAATAGATGTTTTATTACATGACTAGTTTCGACGTTCACTTCTGTCGTGTGTTGCCTTGGTGATGTGTCTTAGCCGTTGTTCCCCTGCGTGGCCAGCCCAGCAGACCAGTGAGGTCTACCGGGCTGACGATGCCTCCCACCACCCGGTGTTTGCTGGAGAAGGCTGTTACAAGTACTCTCCAGCTAAGACGCATCACCAGGGTAACATGCGGCGCCTCTGATGAAACTAGTCAGGTAATAAATCATCTCTTACCATTGTGCTTAATGTAACTGTACATTGTCCTTAATAAACATTACCTTCCTTACTTATATTTGTCTGACATAGAAAAAAAACAAACACTTTCATATGAATACATTAAAGAATTATGTAAAATCAAGTTTTTAGCCATGTTACAACAGTGTTCTCTGATCATTAGTTTACCCAAAGTTGTATTTGGATTTGATTAATACATGTTTGAGTAATCATTTATTGTTCCGCAGCTGATACTCCAATGCTCAGAAAATCCCTGTTTTCACCTACCACCATCCATCTGTATTAACTTACAATTTCTCAAAATATCTGATTCTGAATAAAACATGTTGCCCTGTAACCACTTTCCAACACCAAAAAACAGTAAATTAAACTCTGTGGCCAATTAAAGTAAAATTTTATCAAGTTTTAGATAATTTTTGTGTTTTATAATGAACAAAATGTAAACAAAAACACCTTTTTTAACACCTTTTTCTTTCAAGGTAACTCAATCTAAACTTGGTCAAATGTATTGGTTGGACAGTCATTGAAAACCAGAGTCATAAGTGATGAGTTCTTTCACTCGATCCCAAAAGAAGCAGGTGTGCACTCACTCTGCAGGCGAGTCGAGCCTTGTCGTGGTCCGGAGCCATGCGCAGCGCCTGGACGAAGAACTGCACGGCTTTATCGATACAATCTTCATAATACAAACACAACCCTCGCACATAAAGAGCGTCTGCGTTTGTGGAGTCCATGCGCAAGATGTCACTGGAAGAAAGAAAGCAGAGACAATATTTTAGAGGGACTGTACCTGGTTTTGGCATCCTTAAAAATGTAAACAAACAGAAATAATTAATTTTAAACTTTCTACTCCAGTCTACATGGTTTTCTCACTTTGCTAAAGCATTTTGAGCTTCAGAATTGTTGATTATGATGTGTTTTAATGTTTTTTCACAGCTGTTAGCGGCAAGGTGAGTCTCCATGCTAACAACAGTGAGCCACAATGCTAAAAACAACAGAAAAAAATGGAATTTTACATAGACAGGACTTTGCAGAATAAATTCTACCTGAATAGATACATTAACAAGATATCAATGCTAGGGGGAAATTGTGTTTAAGTTATTTTGTTGCAAAAAAAAAGTCAAGTATAGTCCTTTATACAGTCTGCTGAAATGACACACTGCAAAAAAAAAAAAAAAGCTTTGCTTAAAAGGACTTGGATTCAGAATATGGATCTAAATTTAAGTAATTTTACCTAGAATTTTACGTAGAATTTTTTTTTTGGCAAACTATAGGAGAATTTGTCTTAAAGGGGTCCTATTGTGTTTTTTTTATATTTAGTAAGAAACTAGAACATGTGCAGATCAGTAATTTACATTTTGTTCATTGTAAAACATAAAGTTGATCTAAAACAACTTAAAAATATGAACAGCTCTACTGACTTCCTGTTCAAAACTGCAGAACTGATAAGCCCCGCCTCTTCATTTTAAAATGTAACTGTAAAAAGCAACAGAATTTTAAAAACAATTTTTTATTATTGGAAAGTGAATATGGGACAGTTTTGAACCATTAAAGCTTCACTTTGAGTATTAATCATTTGTAATATACCAAGTAAAATACAGGGAAGTGGGAGGGGATAGGTGGTAGGTGAGAACGGGGATTTCTGAGCACTTGAGCTCCAGCTGAAGAACAACACAAGATTACTCAAACATGCATGAATCAATTCAAATATAACTTTGAGTAAACTAATGATGAAGGAAGGACATTATAACAAGGTTAAAAACTTAGAAAAGTGAATTTGACACAATAGGTCCCCTTTAAAGTTGGGGTAGCTAACTTTTTTAGTGCAAACTAGTAAATTTTGTGTTTTTCACCAACAAGTCTATGATAAATGCAGCACTTGGTAAAAAAAATTAGCCCACAGAGTGCTCTCTGAATCAAGTAATAAAGAATTTTCGTTCTAATTAGGAGCAGAATGCAGCGTTCTGATTGGCTGAAATTGTGTGGTCCTCTCCAGTTTCAATTTAAAAGAGAAAAAAAGAGGATTTTATGTCAAAATTGCAACTTAATACATTCTCATATTAACAATGTGTTGAAGGATTATGAGAGAAAGTTGTCAGATTTAAAACCTAAATTGTGTTTGCAGTGTGAAAATCACCTACGCCACCTTTAAGAAATGAGAAAACAAATGTGTCAATGAGGAAAGCAAAGTTGACAATTTATTTGGCAAGTTACTGGGCTAAAAGTAAAAAACAATGTCTACAAACGAGTTAGAGATATTTTCAAACAAGTAAAAGAATACAGGTCTGTCAAAAAAAATAAAGCTTAAATTTGTCAAACTGTCTCAAATTAAAAGTGCACTGCGCAACTTTTTGGCCAAAAATAAACTTTAATAAATGCATATTTTTGTCATTTATATGCCTTAGTTGCACTAAATAATTCATAAAAATCAGTGTTTTTATTTTGAGTGGGCTTGCATGGCCACGAAAGAGTCTATTATTTGGCTTGGAGGAGGGCTCTAACAAGTCTGTTTTGCAGAAAGGCAGTTTCTTTAGCTTGTTTTTTTTTTTTCATATTATGGCATAAAATGTTTTCATCTCCGTTCAGAAAGTCCAAAACTGTAGATGAGTTTTCACCTCCAGAAAGTCACACAATGCACCTTTAAGGTTACATTTCTCAAGACACATTTGTTGAGTCAAATCTGTAAGAATAAAATTATTGTTACATAAGTGGACTTTCTGATTCTTTTTTTGTGTGGATTTTGCTCTTGCTGTCTGAAAGGGTTTGTGAATTTGACTATCCATCTCATTAAATTTAACTAAGCATAGTAAATGTGATCAAGTTTTCCACTCTGTGCACAAATCAGTTATGAATTATGCTTGTGCTGGTTAAAACTGAAAAACAAAATACTCGTATCAATTATAGGGCCGCAATCATTATTCCACTAATTGAAACTAGTCGACTATGAAAGATAAATGTAGTGTTTTGATAACCATATTCATAATCTGGACCCTTGATTTTCAACCAGAGTGTCGAGGAACAGTAATGTGCCTTGAAATGTTGCTAGGTGTGTCTTGTAAAAATGGCAGATTCAAATATGTAGCCAAATTAATCACATACTTTATCATTTTAGATCAATCAATTTACAAGCTAGTGACATGGATAACATTTGCAAGAATAAATACAAATTTTTCCGAGTAAACAAACCCAAATCACTTTTGCAGCATCACAGATAAATGTATTATCAAAGTATCTATTTGGATGAAAATGATTTTGCCATCTGATCCAAGTCTAGACATAAAGCATTGTGAAAAGCTCTTTCAAACTCATTGGTGAAGAATTAGAAAGTTTACAAATGTGGTAAGTCAGCACTTACTGTGGCCTATTGTAAAGAGTTTGAATAGTAAAAATGAGTAGAGCGCCTTCTTTAATTTGATAGTGTTTGTATTGGGTTTGCCTCAGAATATTTTCAACCAATATACTTGTAGTGTGCTGTGACTCAAGAAAGATTGAAAAACACTGATCTGGACTATAAAGACTTCAAAACATCTTTTAAAAACGAACAAAGTAGATTTTTAAAAATAAATATTTCAAAAAAAGAATGAACAGTTTCAGATTTTCAATCATTAATACACTAGACACACATCTAGAGGTCTTTCCTCCACATACTTGAAGGTTTAAACTGGTTAAAGCTGCACTTAAAAGCCTCAATGTGCATTAAAAGAATACAGTCATTTCTGGCCTATAAGCCGCTACTTTTTTCAGAACCTTTGAACTCTGCGGCTTATAAGGCAATGCAGCAAAATTATAGATTCTCATAGACTTACTATTAATAAGTGTGGCCAATGTATGCACTTTTTTATTTTTCTTATTTAAATCTAGTTGGTGCAGCTTATATTCAGGTGCGCTCAATAGGGCGAAAATTATGGTAGTTTGACTTGTTCACACTGGCTACATGATTAGTGATTCTAGTTCTAAAACATTTCACACAGCTTTGACACATTAAGGATCACTAGAGTTTTTAGTTTTACCTTGCGACAGACTGGGCCTCTGGGTATCGTCCTAACAAAGCTAAACACTCGGCCTTCAGGATCTTGAACCTGTGGCAGGCGATGGCTGTGGCCAAGGCACGGTCCATGCAGAACACGACCTGTGAACCAATAAAAACAAGTATAATCCATCTGTGGTCAGAATAAGACACAACTAAATGAAATATATGTGGCTTACCATTCTGAAGTCTCTCTTGTCAAAGCCAATCTCTGCCATTCGCTCGTATTCAAGAATGGACTCTGCATTTTTGAGCTGAAGAGATTCATATTTAAACAGGATTATTAAAACATTTAAAACACGTCACAAACAAATAGAATGGCAAAAACATAAAAAAAAATGCAGCAAATAAAGAAGACAAGACAAAACATTGCTTGATATGCTCCAAAAGTCAAAACGTGTTTATAATTTTACCAGCAGCTCATTTGAACTATTTACTCTAAACATTTTTCTATGGACATTAGGGATGGGACGAGACAGAATTTTCACGAGACGAGACGAGCCACGAGATTGGGTCCACGAGATCGATACGAGACAAGATTTTTAAATAATTTGCATTAATTGTTTCAATTTAGAATTTAAACAAGGCAAATTACAAAATTTGATTTGTATTATTTATTATTGTTAGTTTATATTCTTTTAGTTTAGCTTTACCTTTTATTATGTGTATCACCTTGGATTTTTATTATTTCAACAATCTGAGTTTTGACTGAAATTGATCCACTCCTCCGTGTGTAGCTCAGACTCCGCCTCCTTCCCCTTTCCTTCACAGCGCTGCCGCTGCTGCTGCAGGACCAGACGCACACAGATGAGGAGACTCTCCTACTTTTTACATGACAGACGCCAAAATATCCCTTTGTGGATCTATTTTAAACAATGTTTAAGTGTGAAAAACACTGCGCTGTTCCCGCGATGTCCGCGCGTATATTTGACGATTATATATTTTTCACGCTAACTTTTACAATGTTTAGGACTAATTATCTCTGTCAATATTGGTCCTATCTTTACGAAATAAAAACTGAGACAGAGTTTAGACTGTTTTCTGTCAGAATAAGTCCGCTACAAGTCTGTGTGTGGAGGAGAATATTTACTACAGCTGCTCAAAGATACGAAACTTAATTTCATGACCATGGAAAAATCTTACGAGACAGTTCAGTACGTGTGCGCACAGTATCGTGACAGTTTGATCTCGCGAGATCTCGCGGCACGAGATCTCGTCCCATCCCTAATGGACATAACATCATTTTGTTCTATGTTACTCTTTGTATTTATCACTTTGTCAAGCAAAAATGTTTTGCATTAAACAGTGTTTTCACAGGATTTTTGGTGGACAATGAACAGAAAGTTAATAAAGCTTTCATAAACTGCTGATTACTGTAAATATTTTGAATACTTAAGCATATTTTATTTTCCAAACATATTTTTCGCATAAACATATATATTTTTATTTGATCAAAGCCTATTTTATTGTACTATTAATATAATAATTCACTGTTACTAGTTTGTAAATTTTGTTCACTGACAATGGAAATAAAACCTTTTCTGATCCCAATTTTGCAAACATTGTCATCAAAAATAAAATACTGTGCGTGGATGTGAACTCAAATCTCACTGTTAAAATTCTAAATAAAGTAATGTCATTTAATCAATAAAAAGCGACCTGCATTCTGTATTAATTGTATTACTTGTGAATTTCAAATGTTAATCAAAACATTGTACCTTAGAAGCATAATTCTTATCTAGGAGGTTTAGTTCATCTGGATTTGTGTCAGAGACAAACTCAGGCTGTGTCCTTATTGTGGGCTAAGAATGAGGTCAGTGCTCCAACAGTGTCACCCAAAACTCCGCAGCGCACTCTACTTAATCTGCTCTTAAACCGCTGGGTCACACTGTATTCTGGTTGTGTCTGGTCAAAGCTAGAGTCGAGTGACAGCGGGCGGGAGACATTGTGTTGATAATATGTCATGTATTTCCGACTCACCTCCTGCGGCGCCTGACTGTTTTCTGGCTCCAGCTCCAAAACGCGCTGGAAACAACGCATCGCCGCCATCGCATTTCCCAGAGACAGGTGGCACTTGCCCTCTCGCAGATGACCCTGTGGGAACAATATGACAAGTAAAGACACTGGATTTGCTTTGACCATAAAGTGGAACTAAGCACTGAATCAACTTTTTACATATCTGAGACTTTTTTTAGGTTTAATAGGTTGTGTTCATGTTACAGAATATGATGTCATAAGACCAGATAGTGGGCAGAATCAAGCAAGAAGTGGTAGAAAGGCTTCAAAATTGTCATTTTCAATGAGAGTCAAAACGTCTTGATCTTCGGAAACACTGTCCAGATGACAACTTTTAAGTCTTTCTACTATGAATAACTCCTGGACGAATGAGGGATTACGTCGTCATAAGCAAGAAGTCTTTTCACGCATTTTAAATCTGATGAGTTCTATTAGACCCATTCACTTTTTGCATTGCAACAAAAACATTTAAACAAGATTCATTTTAGACGCTTAACATGTATATTAGATATTATTGGTCTGTTAATGTAAATGTTTGTAACATAACTCACAGAAATGCAGAAGTATTGCATCTATAGTTGAAAGTTCATGGCTTTTTTTTTTTTTTTTTACATATTTTTGCTCAATGGCTTATTTTTTTTTTACTATAAACAAACCACTCGATATTGATTTTTTTATATACAAATTTTTATATATTGCCTAGCTCTAAGTACCACCTTCAAAAATGTCTATTATATTACTTTTAAATTAGGACTCAACAAAGTTTAAACTAACTTAAAAATTACCAAAAATAAGGGAAAAAGTAGAATAGAATAGAGAGCAGAACCAAAATGAAAAATAAACACACATTAAACAAACTGAAGCAAAAGAGTAAAAAGAAACAAGCAACATTAAAACTAAATGACAGGATCACTCATCTACCTCCGTAACCATGTAATATATGACTTATGATGCCACTAAAATCCCAGTAAGGCACAAATGTAATAAATAACCTCTAATAACCTACCAAGAGTTTATACAAAGCAATAGTGTTGACATTAAACAAAAAGACACACAAGTATAATACAGTAAGAGCAAACACAGAGAATCACAGTTGTATTGAATAGCTATAACTGACTAAGGCTAGAGGTGTTCAATATTGTTGTTATGAAGATATGCAAAAACAGCACATCGAGTATGTAGTTTATGGTAAAAATGCAACAAAAAAGGCTGTTCAAAAAAATAAGATGGTTATATTTTAGTCAACTGATTGCTCTTATGTATCTTAGTTGACCAAAATTTGTATTAAATAGAAAACACTTTGCAACTTTTTTACAGGAAAAATCTTGTTTAACGGCTTAGTTAGTTTGTGAGTAGTTCAATAGCATGCAAACATCTGAGCTTGTAACTTGTGATTACAGATTAGGTCAGATATTTGGTCGAATCATTGAGACACTTGCTAGTTTTGCTTTTATTCGACTAATGTCTTAAGTCGGCCAAGAATGTCTCTTTTTGCTCATTAAACTTCAACTAATTACAGATATGCTCGATGCTTCATTTGACATAATATTGCCTGAATATTATAATCAAGATTATAAAAAAAAAGATTTAAGCTTCTTTGAGTGTCTTGAAAAGCGGGTTATAAATAAAATGTATAATTATTATTATATGGCAAAAAATGATCAAGATATTCATTTTTGTCAATATCGCCCAGCCCTTCCTAAGACATGCACTGCCAAAAAACACATTGCTGACTAAGAACCTGGCAAAAGCTCTCAAACCCATGTATTTCATCCAAACCACACTCACAAAATCACAATGTTGTAGAAAAACTATATATAAAAGCACCAGGACGCTGTGTATTTATTTGTATAAAAGGAAGTCATGATTCAGTCCAAAATATTCTGCAAGCTCACTTTATGCCTTCTACTTTTTGCTGCTAATACAAATGCAATGCATATACATATGGTAGGTAGAGATGGCTGTTCTTGAACTACAGCAAAATTATGAGAACGAAACAGAGAAAATTCAGCGTACCTTTGTGAAGTTTTGGTCTAGTCGAACGGCCTGCTGTGCGTCCTCCAGAGCCTCTCTGTATCGACACAACATCATCAATGTGGCGGCGCGGTTTCCATAGTAACTTGCATTTTTTGGGCACATGTCTGCAACAAACAAGTTATATAAAGCCATTAATGCTAATTATTTGTTTGCAGGTGCTTTCTATCTTATGCTTATGAAACAACAATGGTACTGTTTTTGGTAAGTGGAATCTATGTTAATTATTGCAGATTATGGCCTTTATCAAATCAAGGTAAAAAAGCAAATAAGAAATTCTGGTTCTTAGCATTAGTACTTTGAATAAATGACTTAATATATGAAATTAACACATTACCAATTGCCTTAGTGTAGAAGTTGAACGCTTCTGCATAATCCTTCTTGACATAAAAAGCATTTCCTTGTTCTTTGAAACCCTCAGCTTCCCTGGAAAAAAGAACATTGATACAGTGCAGATTAGAGATACAAAGAATTATTGTTGAACAGGCTTGTGCCGGAATATTTTCCAAATGTCACCTTTCCAAAATAGAAGTACAAGTCACTGGTTATATTTACATAGCAATCAAATAACTAGGGCTGTACTCAATGTATCGGCATTGGGATAGATCATGACAAGCTTGTATCGATAAAGGGAGCTATATCGGATACAATTTGGGATACTTAGGGCGTATTCAGGCCTACAAAATTTGGTCCGATTTAAATGGTCCAGAATTTGTTTACCTGGAAAGTCTGGACTTTTTGTCAGGTGTGAATAAAGACAAGCGAACTCTGATCCGAATCAAACAAACGGACCGAGACCACCTCTTTAGGTCGTCTCTGGTCGGTTGCAAACGGATTCTGATGCGGATCGCTCATGGTCTAAATACAAACGGCCTCGATCCGAAACAAACATGCGCTTTTTGGACTTCTCTGCACTGGATTGAAATCACCGCTCGCTGGATTGGAGTCTGGGTTTGGACCCGTGTCTCGTCCTGCTTCATTTTTGCGTTTCCACACAGACAAACATGGACTTAATTCTAAGTCTGTGACAGTTACAATAAGGCTGTTATGATAATGAACGAAAAGCACGTTGCTACTTTACTGTAAAGCCTATTTTATCCACAAACGCTTCTTCTGATTAGCCCCACCCCCACGCCAGATCTGTCCGATGAGAGCGCTGGTTCTCACATATGTGCGTCTGCCTGTTTATGTTTTAAAGTCGAAGACAGAAGCACAGTGAGAATACGAACCGATCCAGCTGAAAGAAATGAAGTCCGGATCGGATTCGGATAAAACAAGCGGACTTTTGCTCTTTTCAGGTCTGAATACACCCTTAAACTCATAATAACTTTTACACTTATAAACCTGGAGGGCTGCTTTAAGGCTGAAGCTATTGAGCTGAAAAAAATGACTTGTTCATAGAGCACTTGTGCTTGTATTTAAAGGAGGTTTTTTTTTCGACATAATCAAAGTTACAGTCTTAACATTGATTTTTTTAGGAGAGCTGTACTCACAAACATGTCGAAAACATTTTTTTTTACAAGTAGTATGCAAAAATGTTTCTATAGTTTCTTATACATTTTCTCATTTGGGATGCGTATCGTATCTGAAGCACCAGCTACAAATAACACAAAGCAACTTTTGAATAGTGCTGCAATGAGCCATTATTTTGGAAGTCAACTAGTGACCAATTTTATTATTTATTTTTGATTATTCAACTAAGCAAACTATTACGATTGTTTTTATTTTACACTGAGACTTTTTAGAAACACGTTTTTACCAAAAAGAGCTGAAATATGGTCCTTGAAGGCTCCTGAATAAAAATTATACAATTATATGTACATTATTTTGCCTTTATTATTATTATTTTTTTTTTAATTAACATAGACTTTTGTAACATGTCTTAGAGCCTGTATAATGTAATCATGCTCTTAGGTTCATTCAAAAAATATACGTAGATATATATTTTTGGTCAAAGGCTCTCTTCTAATTATTCAGAAGAATGATTGCATTCCTGAATTAAAAGGTGCATTGTGCAACTTTATGGGGGTGAAAAGAAAAGTCAACTACACAGTTCCATAGAAACAGAAAGTTAAAGCCATAATCCATAACGGGGAAACCTTTTTCCTTTTTTAATGCCATAATATGAAGAAGAAAAAAAACAAACAAAACATTTTTCCCTTGAAAACCAATAAACCTTATAAATGACAAGAACTCGCATTTATTCAAGTCAAAAAGTTACACAGTGCATTTTTGACTTCAACGTGTAACCTTACAAATGTTAAAAAAATACATTTTATCTGAAAATGTTTCTCTATGATAATTTGTATTTTTCTGCACAAGTAAATTCTCATATAATAAATCAGATTACCAACATCAGATGGAAAACGGGTTAACTGACATTTCAGTATTTTGATTACTCTAGGAACAAAGTCTACACGTAAATATAGCTCCAGTGCCTCTGACTGACAACTTAACAATCATTACAACCACGTGTTTCTGAGTGAGTGACAAAACTATCAGGGGCGAACTAAACATAGAAAGAGCCACAGCAGCAGAGCAAAGCAAAGGGGCCGGGTCTGATCAAACGTGTTACTATTTTGTGAAGCTGACAGAGGAGCAGCAGAGCCAGGAACATATGACACCAGCCCCAGGGCAACTGCTGCCATGACTTTTTTTGGAAACCATCCACCTTTTACATCACGAACAGAAACTGAAAGCCACACGAAATGACATTAAAACTTGCATGTATCATTAAATTGCGTTTGTCATGAACACCAAAACGTATAAAGTTGCTACGGTGCCAAAAAGACAGAAAATGAGCCGGTAAAGAAAGACAACACAGTATTCTGAGTCTGAGGCCAGATTTAGCCTAGCAGCAGCAGCTCTTCTTGGGTGCGTGTTCACAATGCGGCAAAACTGACAATGTCAAGACTTGCAATGTCACGGATCGGTGGCGTAAATGAACGTGCGTGGGTGTCCGCAACTGGCACTGGAGCTGATATAAAACGTACCTTTCTAGTTCTTCGTCACTGATTATTTCCAAGTCAGGGTCCATGTTCACAGCATCACACTGCTCCGCCGCCATTTTGCCGTCAACGACGAGGGGCGTGGCGTCAGACTGCAGTGGTTACGTCGCTACGCATACTGTAAACAGGAAGTGTCACTCAAAAGGTAAGCGCCGCTATTTTTACAAATTTTTGGGTTGATTTTAGGTCATGCACGTGATTTATCGTTATTTTAACGTTTATAAAGCATATGTCAGTCACGACAAACATGTTTAAATACAGACATTTGTACATAGGAGTGATTATAGCTTTGTAAAGCTAATGCTAACTAGTTCCTTTGCTAAGACAAGTTAGCATGTTTAATTTCTGCTCAATATTAATAAAAATAAATGTTGTTTTGCCCTGCTGAATATTTAAATATGACTTTGAATAGACAATAACATTACACTGACCTCATAAACAAACACACACGTCAATAAGCATGTAATAATAAGTATGTGACTAAATGTAAACTATATGTTTCCTTCTTAACTTTTTTCTATTTTCTTTTCCCTCTAGGTTTATTAGTCTGATCCCATCATGGGCAAGAGCTGTAAAGTAGTAGTTTGTGGCCAGTCTGCAGTAGGCAAAACTGCAGTTTTGGAACAGCTGCTTTACAACAATCATGTAGCAGGTATGACATTTTGATATCTTAGAAAATGTATAGTTAATTATCTTTTGTTGAGCAAAGAAATAATAAACTAAGTATTCACTGTAGCGTTTTAGTGTTGTTGTTATAATTATTATACCTGGTCAATTACTACTGTGTAGCCTTTGGAAAACATTTATGTGCAGTCATTCTTTTGGAATTATGTAAACATTTTATTTTTACTTGACGGAAACAAACAAACAAACAAACAAAAAAACTGAACTGATCAATTAAATAAAATGATAGTTTGTTTTACCCTTTTGCATGTTTGCTGGTAATTATAAGTAATTCTTCTTGAATGTCAACAAAGACATTTTCAGGCATATTTAGCACATTTTTGGCGAACCAGCATTGTATCGTGTGAACAAATAAAAAGCTGAGAAAATGTGGATAATTGTTTTTGTCCATATTACCTCTAACTCCAACTACTTTTAATTACCACTTTGTTTATTATGCCTGTGATCACCCTTGCATAAACCTGCATTGTTATAACCACCTGTAAATTATTCGAGCTCTATTGTTTTTATGATTAATGCCTTAAACAAATATCTAACGTGATTTTAGGCTCAGAACCCATGGAGACTCTTGAAGACATCTACATTGGCTCCATAGAGACAGACAGAGGGACTCGGGAGCAGGTTCGCTTCTACGACACTCGTGGGCTACGCGATGGGATGGAGTTTCCTCGACATTACTACACGTTTGCAGACGGCTTTGTGTTGGTTTACAGTATCAACAGCAAAGAGTCCTTCAAGAGGATGGAGGCTCTCAAAAAGGACATTGATCGTCACAGAGACAAGAAAGAGGTAACGGCTCTGGGGTTGTGCCATTGGAGTTTACTGGATACTATCATTACACCATTGAATTTGATTCTATAGTAGACCTGGTTAATTTATTTCAAACACTTTAACACTTGACACAAAGATTCTAAAAATTGTCTTCTGAGGTTTATTACTGGTGAAAATGTATGTGAGAGACATTACAATTTTTTTTTTTTTTGGAGTGTACTGAGCATTGTGAGTACACTGATGGATTTTTTGCTTTACAGGTAACTATTATCGTGTTGGGAAACAAGCTGGACCAACAGGACGAAAGGAGAGTCGACTCGAACATGGCGCAGAACTGGGCCAAGAGTGAAAAAGTCCGTCTGTGGGAGGTGTCTGTGGTCGACCGCCGCACTTTAATCGAACCGTTTGTGTTTCTAGCCAGTAAAATGACACAGCCACAGAGCAAGTCTACTTTCCCACTCAGTCGAAATAAAAACAAAGGGAGCGTCTCCACTGACAGTTGAATTGTCAGAGGAAAGTGTGATCTTAAAGAGACGAGGGAAAAAGTGATTGTAGTTTTAAAGGGATCTTTGTTCTGTTAATGTAAGAACATTATAATTATGAAGGACCATACTGCTGTTGTTGCTAAAATATCTTTACATTTCAGAAAATATTTAATATTTTATTGTGTGTCTGGTGCACATATGATGATCACATCAAAACAAAGAAGGGCATTTGAATGGAATTTAACGTTTGCTTTCCTATGTATGTGCAACTTCTTCACATTCATAATTACATAGAAAGACTCACAATTTACATTTCAATTTTGGATTGATTTAGTATTGTAATAAGTCTCTTTCTGAGAAAAAAAAAAACTCTGTCACCAATCTATGTGGCTTGTTAAAAGAACACTATAAATGTAAAGTATATGCAAATAGTTTATACTTTCACCAAAATTATGCAGACAGTATAAGACAAATTAGACTGTTTTTACTAAAACTACAAATAGACCCTTTTAACGCTGCAGCTTGACTAGTTCTGGTGTGATATACTAGCCAATAGTTTTTCATTTTTTCAAAAGGCTAGCTCAAAAGCTGTAAACTAATTAAATATTTAATTTACACAAAGTGGACAACAAGTTACAGCCAGAAAATTTGCAGCCTGTTCAGAGCTTCACATACAAAGTAAATACTTCATCGGGGAAAACCTTTGTGTACATAAAATGTGCCGTTCTCTCTCTGAAGCTAGTGCTAACCTGTATTTAATTTAATTATTAATGTTAAAATAACTCTACAAACTGAACTAGCTTTATGCAAAAACACTCAGCCTTGTTTGTAATGTATTTGTATCAATGTGTCTGCTTTATATTTGCACTCATTTATTTGTTAGCATTTATCATTGCGCCATTGGTGAAGTATTTCCTTTGTAATTGAAGGTCTGAACTTGTTGCCAGTGGTTATCTAGTTGAAATCCGCTCTCAGCTTTGAGTTTTTAAATATGAATTAATATTAGCGCATCTCGACAAATTCCCCATAGGAATGAATGGAACAAAAAGGAACTATCCACAGGTATTAAACAAACCAGAGCTAGCGTAGCCACAGCGTGAAAAGGACCTATACATATGCAAAATTTGGATATTAAACTATACATTGAATGATCCGATCAAGAACATGTACATTCATTAATTTATTCATGTGCACAAAATACTTTTATTGTTTATGTCATACCTTAAAAGTACCATAGAACCTACATGTTCAATTTTAAATCCCATGGAATCTACTTATACACATCTGTCACATTATGTTACTGGCTTTTGACAAACTATATATATATGAAAACATGAAGTAATATTACATTCCAGGTCACAAACTACAAACACACTGTGAGAGACTTGTTCTCCTCTGCTGCAAAGCACACTACAAGTACAATCGAACTGAGAAAAGATGCTGCGTTTTCTGTACGGAATTTGAACATATGACTTTTATTGTTTCTGCTGGAGATTTGTTACTCATAAATGTACTGAATTACTGTTCAAGTTAATGAATGACATTCCTGAAGACCTGGCCTGACTCCTGTTATTTTACACACACCTTCTACATAAGAAAATGAAATAAAAATATAATTCAGACCTTACCGGGAAAGTACAATATAAGTGGTGATCATTAGTACTGCTGTAGTCGTTTAGTCGATTAATCGGTCAATGTATTCTTAGTCGACCAACATTTTATTAGTCGACTAATTCCTGAGTTTACATAATGAGGATTTACACTGAAAAATATGATCATCTTAAATTAGATAACAACTGAATATGTGCCTAAAAAAAGCAGTATTTAACAAATTGTGAGTAGATTTTGACTGGCCTAAAAAAAGACAGCCAATTAATCAAGCATAAAATATATAATTTTACTTAAAAACATGAAAGAAATGCACATTTATTCTGTCTAGAAATCAGCAAAATGCTTCAGTACTTTGAATAAGTATTAAATTTACGTATCCTATCGGCAAGGCGTCATAAAAGATCAAAGTCAGATCAAAAGATACCTTTTAGGGCTGCAACAAGTTAATCGATGAATTGCCATTAAACAATTGTTGAAATAATTGTCAACTTATTTTAGTAATCGAATGATTGTTTACTGGTTTTCATAGATTCCCGAAAAATATGTTTTATGACTTTGATTAGGCAGCAATGACAGAAAATGTGTAAATTTGCTGTTTTTACTAGAAAAACACAATCCTAAATAAGTCACTGTTACTAGTAAACACAAATTTTTGTCCTTGATTTGAGTAAATGTGACTAAAAGTGACAATAAAACTATATATTTATGTGATTCAGTCACCCGCGACCCTAACGGGATTAAGCAGTAGAAAATGAATGAATGAATTTATGTGATTATTGCAAGTACAGTAACTATTTTTGCAGTTTTTGAATGAGAAAATGCTTGTGCTTTTTTACTTTTAGAAAAACTACATTCTTGTAATTGTTTCATTGGTACATTTTTTTCAAGAAAAATCTTAATCCAGTCAGTTACAAACTTATGGTCTAATTTAATACCCTATGCATAGAAGCTGTTTGTTTTCCAATGGTCAGACTTTAGCGTTAGCAGTGACAGACAAACACATCTTTTTATAAACACACTTTGGTTCTTTGGTGAAATATTCTCCTCATTTGTAAAGTATTTAACATGTTTTCAGAGAAAATCACCAACAACTCACTGTTTACTACTTGATCTTAAAGTATTTTTAATTTTAGACTGAGGTAGTGAAACCCCATAGAAATAAACTAACAGGAAATGAACGTGCCAACAGGAAGTTGGCATTTTTGAAAATAAATAAATCAACTTCTGTGCACAGAGCCAATTCCTGCAAGTTCTGGTTGAACGGCCAGCAGATGTCACTGTCTATTAAGACACAAAAAGAGAGGAACAAAATTAAGACATAACTATGTACACAACTTAAAGCACATTTGTTGATATGTTTTCAATGTATTAAACTCATTATAGTTTAATTTAGATCTGTCACTTTGCAATTAAAAAAAAAAATACAAAAAAAAAAATGTGGAGTTGAGTTCATCAGAAATATATTCCATTAAAATAAAGACAATTTACATGCAACACACATTTTAAACACAAATTTAACAAAAATAAATATGCTATCAGTTATTTTCATTTGTCATATCAACACTAAAACTTTGGCTGCTGGTAACAAGTTGTGGCTCACGTCCACCCAGAATATACATTTATAAATGTAACAAAAATGGCCAAAATGTGGAAAACATGTTTAATAAAACCTTCTGCGTAATCATGAAAAGTGTGTAGGCTCACACACTTATACAAAAGGTAAATATAAAATCTGTATTTTCTTATTTAAGTGTCTAAATAACTGGTAACCTGGTCCAGCACTAATAGAAAGACCCACATGCTTTATTTTACCCAAATTCATGATGTGACCTTGTGCACATTGATATTTTTAATAGAGAAGCCTGTTTCAGTGCAGATAATTAATGTATTAATGTGTTAACTGTGTCCTTCACAAAAAGCATGTCTGGAACCACAAAAAATGACAAAAATAGCCTTCACCTTTATTTCTGTTTAGTCAAATGTTCTGTAAAAAACTGACATTTCATGAAATATGGAAAATAATACTGTATTCTTTTGTTGTAAATTTGTATTATTTCCCCTTCAAAGCATGTCTCATAGTCAATTTTAACCACACACTAAAGAATTTGTGAGAACTAAATGGACAGATTGAAATATTTTGTGTTTTGCAGCGTGAAAATTACATATAACCATTATGCCTTCATCTGGGTCTTAAACATTCCATCACATGAGTGTTAAATCTTCCCTCTTGCACTCGTATCACTTTGACAGACACTTACCTGAAGCTTCTGCTCCTTTCTGACACGAGATAAGCCCCGGACCTCTTCTCAATCAATCGTCAGATCAGATAATATGGATCGATATCAGAGGAAACTGGCCTGTCACTTCAGCACAAGGTCAAACTGTCCTTATGTCACTCCACTGGTTTAACAACAACATGGCTCCGATGGAAAAACAGCAGGTGGGTTCATTTGTAGTCAATTGCTTTCACCCTCAAAGTCAAACATTTAATATATTTATTTCCTGCTGTTTTCTCAACTAGGGCTGTGGAATAATCATCTGAGGTCAAATCAAACAATACACACATTAACATTTTCAAACTTTTTCTTTACAACAGTGAAGATGCACAACTTTTCTGGTGGTGGGTCCATTACCTGCTTGTTTCTGTGGATATTATAATAACCATGACACATTAACAAATAAAGGCAAGATAGTATAGGGCAAGGGTGGACAACTATTTTTACCAGAATGACATCAAATCTAGATGTGGCAAAGGGCGGGACTGTGGTCTTTGGTGCGCCAATTTAATTTTTAAATTTACATACTGTTTCACTGGCTTTAAACATTTCTGTCTGATTGTAAGAAATTTCGGCTTAAAACTGAATAAAGAAATAATGAATAAATACTTTGCCTACAGGGTAAGTAAAATGTAACAAGCTGACAAACAATATTGCTCAAATTCAGAAATAATGTTTTCAAAGAAGTTCAAAACAGTTTAGATGTTAATAGAACACAGTCACAGAACATGCTTTATAGCTACAATAAGTCAATCAATCAAAAAATAAATAAAGTAACTATTCTCATAAACGTCCAATGGGCCAGATAAAAACAGCCGGAGGGCCACATCTGGCTCGCGGGCCACAGTTTGCCCAGGTCTGGTACAGGGTCTGTGATGGCTTAAATTTTCATATGTTTTATTTTCAAAACATTTCACACATTTTTTCCTGATCATAAAGGATAGAGGTGGATCAAAGTCATATTACAAGTCTTGAGTAAGTCACAAGTCTTTGACCTTAAGTCTGAGACAAGTTCAATAAGGAATATCGTAATGTGCCTAAATTTTTTTCCACCTGTTTCTCTGATTGGTCAATCTTTGGAATGCTTTTGAGCTAGTATTTAACCAATCATGGTCAATTAATAATCCTCTGACGAAGACGTAAGTGACCGTCGAAACTAGTCAGGTAATAAACCATCTCTTACTCATACTTGTCTGATATAGAAGAAAACGCTTCATAAATACTTTAAGAAGACATGATGAACATCCCTATTTTATGCTATCGCCCAAGGTCTCGATGCCTTGTCCATACGAAGCCAAGCTCAGGCGTTTCAGAACAAATATTTGACCTAAACCACACATCATTCACACCAGACCTGGGCAAACCGCGGCCCGGGGGCCAAATGCGGTTTCAGCCCTGGCATATTTTTGAGAAACAGAAATGCATGATGAAGTTCAAGAGACAAAATCTTGGACCACGTCGCAGATTAAATTTACATTGTTGAGAATAAAGTCAAAGCCATAAAAAGCAATTTTTTTTCAATATTAAACTTGAAATGTTTCAATATTAAAATTGTGTTTTTGGATCATGGAACATTGCTGTAATTATATATAAAAAAAAAAACTATTGTGTGTTTTATGCAAACATTTGACTTGTCCAAGTTCAATACCGGATTTTTTTTTTCTCATAAAAGTTTAATCTATGAAATAACTTCTTTTTATGCTGCCTCAACTTTATTCTCAGGGATTCTGTTATAAAACTCAGATTACTTCCTCTAATTTTTACCTTTTGTTTGTCAATTTCTTCATAAATTGCAACTTAACTGCTGTAAAACTATGATAAATATTTACCACAAAGACTAACACACCAAACTAAATCAAAATTAGAAAAATTTGTTAATCTGTCATATGGGCTTTAAGCTTCGACTTAATCTCAAAATGTCACAAGTTTATTATGCTACAACAAACCTTTTATTTGTACTGTTTTTCAATGTTCTGTCAAAGAAATGTGTCTACAATAAGCAGAATTTGTTGTACCAATGTTGACAGTCCGGCCCTCCACACTATTCGAGATTCAAATATGGTCCTTGAGTAAAAATAATTGCCTACCCTGATCTACACAAAGCAGGAGTTTCAAGACACTGAAAACGAATCTTTCTGAAACCAGGTCCCAGAGTGAAAAGATTTCAAAACTCACTGCCCCAGAGTCACATCTCATCTGCAGAATGTACTGATCTTTATATGATGTTCTGCCACGATCTGCCATCTGACTGCACCATAAATAAGCACATTCGATCATGAAAACGTTCCTGAAATACCTAAATAACTGTCGGCGTTATAGATCTGTGGCAGCTCAGGGTGACACTCGGAGCCACTTTAGGAAACTCTCCCAGGACTTTCAAACTACAGCTGCTACATTATTCTGATGATCTATTGTCAACACCGTCTTTTGTGCCAAACCTGGAGCTGAGCCAAGACGGCGTGTTGGAGCCATCTGTGAGAGAAAACAGAAGTATTAGCTTTTCAACACACCTCCGTCAGGCCGTTTTAGGGTTTCTGTTTCACCTCTGAGTCCAGGTTTAGTCGTGTCGTGACGGATTTGAAATCAGAGCTACAGGTTGAATAAAGATGAACTAGTGCACTGCAAGAAATCAATTTCAAGACAAGTTAAAGTTGCTTAATTATAAGATTTAAGCCTAATTTCAAGCGTTTTGACAATTTAACCTTGATTTATTGTAGAGACCTAGAACATTGTCCTTGTTTCAAAGTGTTTCAACTGATTTCAAGACAATGCTTCTTATATATTTTGAGCAAATTATTTCTTGTGTTCTACCCCGCTGGCAAATTTTTGTTCTTGTTTTAAGCCAAATTCTCTTAGAACCTGTAAAAAAATGTCTTTAAACCAGTGAAATATTCAACACAGTCTCACTATATCAGCATATTTTGACCACGAGTTCACAGCTGTTTTTAGTATTTATGTTACGCCGTGCATTTAGCACGATATGAAAAGCGTAAAAATTACACGAGATTTCCACGAGTGACGTTTTGGTTGCAGCCACGTGGGACGTTTTCTTCAGGTGAAACCGATAAGTTTAGGCATAAAGTTACTAAAATTGGTATTAGGTCTGGGGCTTGGGGCAGGTTAAGATTAGAATCAGGATTTCATTAATATTCATAAATAAGAACACGTCTTAACAACCACCATTGAAATGAATGGGGACTGTGACACGTACTATAATTACGCGAAACAGCTGTGACTCGTGCTCATACGCTATTTCATTTTTATGCTGAAGTCATTTCTTGTGAGATCGGGCTGAAATATTCTACATTAAATAAGCAAATACATCTCATAAAACAGCTCAAATTAAATTAATTCTGATTCTAAGTCATTGTAAGCAGGCCTAGATGTTTAGTTTGTGCAGTGTCAAGAAACTGCTTGTTCCAAATACGTCACATCCAAAATGTTTTGTATTTTTATTGCATAGCAGCAAGAAATTAAAACAAAATATCGAGTTTTATTTGTGCCAATGTGTGTGGTTATAATATTGTTACACATCCTGCACATCCGCTACGCTGCGCTGTACCACAGAACAAATCCGATTTTGTGCACAAAGCCTCGTCAACTGGATGCTATTTTTGTCGCCGCCGTGCAAGTTTATGAAATAAAAATTTTCTGTTAAAGCCAAAATAGCTCTTTATTATGCAACAAGAGTGCAAAAAACTGCTGTGTTTGATGGGATCACTCTTTATTCTCATCACGAGCTTACGTTTGATCACTCTCCCCACCAGGGCCAAGGCATTACGTGAACGAATGAGTCTGTTAAAAATTGATTCACTTTATATTAATTATACCTTATTTAGCCTTACTAAAGCCTTATTAAAGCATGAATAAAGAGTTAACAATTAATGGACAAATCATCAGTTAATGAATGGAAGTGTTTATTAAGGCTTAGTAACTGCTCAATAAAGGAGCTAAGATTAGATTTTGGGTTGAGGGGTAGGGCTTGTAGTAATAAGTCGTTACAAAGCCTTAATAGCCTATTTTGTTCATTAACTTCTCATTTGTTCTTTAAGAATTAATCCATTATTCATGCTTTATTAAGAGTGTATTAAGGCTAATCAAGATGTAGTTAATATAAAGTGTTACCAAGTATTGTCCCGTGAGTGTTAACATAAAGTGAAAGTTATCAGCAGACTGAGTTAACAGAGAAAGCAACTAGCCGTGTAAAGTTTAATACAATACTGTGATCAAAATAAAGTCAGCGCCAAGTGTTTTTACTTTGAAATTCCGGATGTAGTTCACCTCTGTTTCCTGTTTGGTGTGCTCTGATCTGTGGAGCTTGATCTGGTCGAACTTGGCTCTGAAGATTTTACCGTTGATCTGCAATTTTGTCGGAGGGCGTTGAATGGCGGAGCTGAGGCACAGTGCATTTGCGAGATGTGGAACTGACCTCATGCATTTTAAAGGCTGTGCAATTGTTGCGAAGGTCGTGGCGCAGCCGGTTATGCAGGATGTGGAATCTGCCTGTAACAATTCAAGTAGCAACAAACACTGAAATTCCTCCTGACTTAAATGCTGGAGTGAATTTAAATGGAGTGGAGGCACTAGGTGATGCTAGCCTGGCTAAAATTATCCGGGGGCCACATGAAATCATCTTGGAGGCCGCAAATAGCCCCTGGGCCGCCAGTTTGACACCTCAAATTTACCTTGTGTTTATGATTTTCCACAGTGTAACCTTTACATTTGACAGCACACGCACAAACCCATCACACACTCAATCAATAAAGACATGATAACAAGTTCTAAAAGCTTTATTTTCCAAAATCCGTTCCTAATCCGTCCTATGGTACAGCACTGTAAGCTCGGACAGTTCACGTGTACAGTGTTGTGGAGGTACCCTGAATGTCTCACGGTTCACCTTTCGCCCCTGAGAAGGCCCTGCTAACGTCAACTATAGAAACTCCCCCCAAAAAAGGCCTTGAATTGGATTTGATTCAACAACAAATCACATGTAACTCAAGTAATGTTTTAAATACAAAAACAAAAATGACAAGAATGAAAAAAAAAAATCAAAAAGCAAAGCGTTTTTTCGTCTAAACTCGCCCCTGTAATCGCACTAACGTACACTCTTCTACAGCTATAGCAGTTTCCTATTGTACATATAACACTTTTGATAAAATCTTTATAGTTACTAATCTCTACACATAATCTGCCTTTTCTAAAATTATTATTATATTAAGAAATGTTTCAGGAAGTTCCCACTGAGCTATAGAAATCAACAGTAAAGGCTGGCTGGTTCACTGAGTCGTGGAGAGAGAGAGAAAAGGACCACATTGGTAATAATAATAACACAATTTGATGACTTGCAAGTACACGGTTTGCACAACAGGTGGCACTGCTGCATCACAGACGACTATACATATTGCACAATGGAAATGCATAGGATTTCTCCAAAACAGTGATGATTTTTTAAAAGTCTGTTTGTATGAGAGTCAGACGGAAATGTAGCGACGAATCCACATCTTTTTGTTCGTCGTGAGGCTTTGTCCCGTTTTTTGGAAATAAAACAAGGGAATGGGCAAAGTCATGCGGATGCCCTTTGGAACAAAAAGTGGCTAAAATTAGGAGCAGCGGTGGCCCCGGATCACAGCACTGCGGAGCGTCAGGAGACAAGGGCGTCAGAGAGACGACTCCACGCTGACAAAAAAAATCTGTTTGATACAAAGATATGAACGATGAACATTGTTTTAGTCTGACCAGCCATTGAACCAATCACAGCGAGCGACTTTTATAAGAAGGTTTTGATTTGGGTTGCATGTAAGCACAGATTTGCAAAATGGCATGGACATGTCATGGAACAAATGTTAACCCCTTCTAAGGGCCGTGTTTGCATTTGTGTTCAGTATCTGATTAAAAAACATACTATGAAGCATCTGGAAATGCTAAAAATAAAAATAACAATGTAGCCCTTTCACTCAGAGCTAAATCAGACATTCTGGGATAAATCAGACTCAGTTTCTACTCTAAAGTTACAAATAAACTTTTGCATAGGCTCTGTCTTAGGCGGAAATTAGATTTTGTTTTTCTTTTGTTTGGAGAAAGTTCTCACTTCTGATCAGAGCCTGTTAGTGATCAGAAGCTACAACTACAAGGATACAGCTTCACAAAGACTCCAGTCGTTTGCTTGTGTTGCAGAAGGTTCAAAACAGTTTTAGTTTAAATTTAGACGATTTTAGTCAGACGTGTGAGGGAAAAAAGACTTCAATGTTGATTTTTGAAAAGGTTCTTTTGAATTTATATCCATGAAGTTGTATACATTAAATTAATATTAGTTGAGCACCACAGTTCCATTTGTCTTGTACACATTTGTCTGTATCTGCTCTTCCTTCACCTGGAAACCTGAAAACTCTATTGCCTGCTCTGACTGGTCAGAGATCGCTGAATTCTATTTTAGTTGATAAAGTTCCATTTGTCTTATTGAGACGGAGGATCTAAGCACAGGAGACGCTCTGGGACAATTGGCTCTGTGCACGGAACTTCAGTTGGCTTGTTTATGTTCAAAACTTCTGTACATTCAAGCATTTCCTGTTAGCGTTAGCATTTAGATACAAACAGTCTCTTTTTAAACACACAAGTGTCTATGGAGAATTACTCTCCTGATTTGTAAAGTCTTTGTTTTCTGTAACATTTACCACAAACTCACTGTCACTGTCTGATCTTCTGAGTATTTATCGTTTTAAGCTCTTGCAGTGAAAACCTCATAGAAATGAACTGAACAGGAAATGCTTGTATGTACAGAAATTGCTATTTTGAAAATACACAAGGCTACTGAATGGATTTGTAAGGGCTATGAAGTAGTTGGACAAATTCTTTTTTGCTTTAATCAATGGGAACAAGTTTGGCACAGTTTGTACCAAAAATCTAATATTTAGCTATATTTTTGCTAACATTTCAGCATCGTTCCAGCAGTAGTAACTGATTGGTCGCGGCTGTCAAGCTTGTATGACTATTTGTCCGCCACTAAATGACTTGTTTAGCTCAGGTATATTTTTTGTCTTTTGTCATTATTAAAAAAAAAAAAATGTAATCAGTAAAACAGGAGATTCAAAAAGAAAAATATCATAGTATAAATCATATTATTATTAATTTGTGACTGAGGATATGAAAAAGTTGAATGGCTGGTCAGAAAAATGATTACAGAACAGCACATTAGACAAAGCCAGCATTGACACACAGTGAAAACATTTACAACCCCCAAAAAATGTATTGCTTTAAAAGTATAACCACCAGACTCTCACCTGATTGTTCAAAATTATTACTTACTAAACATGGAGTTGAAAAAATACACTTTACGTTACAGCAAAACAGGTGACCACATACGTCCATTGCTTTTGTAAGAAAATGAGTTTTAAGGTGCTTTTAATGTGGTTGCCATGGCACTGTGCTTTGTTCCCGCCCACTAGCAGATGTCAATCAAACTCCCGACACGCGTCCACCTACTGTAGATCTTTTGACGACTAAAATGTGACAAAAAAAGTGTAAAAAAAAGACAAGAAATTCCATTGTAAGCTAAAAAAATAATGACACTGTATAACCATGGTAGCATTTTAGCAATTTTGGCAAAATAGGACAACAAAAAGTGAAAAATATTGGAATAAGCGTTTGATAATTAACAATTTGGTGAAATTATAAATCATTTTGAACCAAATATTTTGTTAGCCAAGCTTCAACTTGAGATGTTTTGCAATAATCCAATTAAAAACGCATTAGCTATTTTGAGTTGAGTTGATGAAAAGTACAAAATGAATGGAAGCTATATTTTTTTTTTCATTCTTTGTTCACATTTTGGGCTCTTTATAAGCTGTATTCAAGCTGCAAATTTGATTACGTAATAGTTTCATTGTTTGTTTTTTCCCCATTTCTGTGAAGCTAATATTTTTATATTTTGTGAAGTCCTGTGAGAAAGAAAGACTGATGTTGTGTTGTTGAGATTTTGGGGCTGAACAAAAACAGAATTGAATTGGAAAGGAAATTAAATTAACTTCAGAGGGAGAGCGGGGTGTGTGCTTAGTGGAAAATATACTGTACAGTTTTTGGAAGAAATCTACAAGTACAAGTATAAGGACCTAAATAGATTTTTCAATGTTTTTGTTGGGAGAAATAAAAAAAATTACTTATGCTAAGATGATTTACAAATGTTGAAGTGTGTTGTGTGTGTGTTTTTTGTATGCTATAGGATATTAACCATAGCCCAGGTCAACAAATCCACAAAGCAGTTAAGTTGAATGTTCATTGCACGATCTTGCCATTTGTGACAAAAAAAATTAATTTTGAGACTCAAATTAGTAAGTCGAAGGTCTGAAAGTGAGACACAGACTAAAAGACGAGCTGTGATTTCTTTCAAACTCCTGTGTTCAGACCAGACAGCAATTTTGCATCAGAAATTTTATATAAGGGCAAACTTTAACGCCCTATAGAGGATTATTGACCAACGTCACATTTCGCTCTGGCTTGCTGGCTGAGGAAACTTCTTTGATAAAAACAACAAAAAGGGACAAAGCTGTTTTGATCAGGTATGAACTGGTCTGACAGACGTCTGGCTCCTGAAGCTTGAGACATTTTTTTTCTTGTTGTTTTTTCACTCACCTGAATGTAACATGCATGAGTCGTAAAGATGAATTTTATTCACAAATGTTATTTAGCAGCAGAACTTGCTGTTGTATATTGTTGGGTGTGCATCTTGCTGTTGGATTGTGTGCATCTTCCGTGTTGATAAACAAATATTCCCTCTTTATGAAGCTGCTGCCCCGAACATGCCGGCAAGAACAGGCGTCTAAAATAAAAAGCTTTAAATGCGTTCTCACTTTTTGCAGATTAAGATTGTCAGCGCAAGAAGCGACTAAGTCTTTGAAAAAATCCTGAAACAAGCGACATGAAAAATGATTTAAATAATTATGCAAACAGTCTTTCTTCTTCCTCTTGATGTAAGAGGAGAGCAGCATGTCACTGCGTCACAGGGTTAAGTTCAGCATTGCCCACTGGGTCGGTTGAAGCGTCGGACGCAGGTTTGAGCGTCCACTTAGCAAAACGCTGCCTCCACTGACGGTCAACGTACAAAACTGGTGCTGGATTCGCCATGCAAAGTTGCTGGACCTTTCAAGACGCATTTTTAAAATGGACGCCTTGGATGCAGCGCTTTCCGGTCTGAACACACTATTAGACAAATCTAAAGTAATCGATGTCCTGGTCATTCTTCAGCTTGACTCAGCTCATGACATGTTTTGAAGACTATTTAAAGACCAGTTAAGGATTCAGTTACTAAAATAGTTACCAATTATTTAGTTGCAATAATCAATTAACTCATTGCAGCCCTAGACTTGAATCAAAGCCAAGCCTGATCACGTTAAACATTACAAAGTGTAAGAGCTTAGCAGTATCTGATTTTAATTCGATCAATTCATTTCTAGCGTTCACAAACACTTCGAAACATAGTTAATATCAACATGCATTAATTTTTACCTGCAATAAGGCTTAAGAACACAATTTACAAACAGCAAATGAAACTGAAGAGGACCACCCAAGCAGCCAATCAGAGCGCTGCTTTTGGATATAAGAGAAATATCTGATTGTGGCAGTACACGCAGTCTAATTTTGTGATAAAGCTGTGTGTTTATGATATAGTTTTTGATGTAAAAGTCAAATTTGATTAATGTACAACAAAAAATATCAGGTACTTCAGCTTTAAGATTTATAATTCTTCACATTTTGCAGAGGGACATCCACAAATTAGACTTCTTGATCCAAGACGGACAAAATCCAGCAAATTCCATGCATTTTTTCCTACTTATTGTAATTTAAACTATTTGGATTGTCGAATATCGTGCAAACCGCTGCACTTTACTCTCCAAAATACTGCCTCTGCGCCTGCCAGACCACACGCATTTTTCTGTCCAGCTGCACTGTAACCGAGTTTGTTTCTCTGGCGCGAGAAGAAATGATTCAAGGGTCACATTTGCAAATTGAAACAAAGTCGAGATGACAAGTTGACCTTTCGGGGCCTTTAATTAGAGCCTCGTCCCGGAGAGGAAAATCGAGGGGTTTTTGAGCGGAGCCGTGAGTCAGAAAGAAAAATGGAAAATATGCCGGCCTGGTTAAGAGCTCAAAGATGTGCGAGAACAAACAACTGATTAAAATATTTGGATTTCATAAGAGTAGTCTGGGTGTTTTGGGTTTAATGTTGTTAAGAGTGTGGCTTGGTTGTGATGGAGGTGAGAGAATGTGTCTTGATCTGAATAAAATGTGCAGAAAAACTTACATTTGACAATTTTTTTAGTCTTAAGTTAATAATAAACGTCAAAATCTTGTTCAGTCCAAGACAGTAAAGTTTGAGGTGTTTCACATGAAAGTCGCCTTAAAATATTGAAATATCTGAGTCCAAGTGCATCATGGGAAGAAGGTAAAATGTTTTAAATGCCTACAGTGTAAAAATAAATAAATAAATAAAGAGAAAGAGAGAGAGAAGAAAAAAAGAAAGAAGGAGAGAGAAGGAGAGAAATGAGAGAGAGGGAGAAAGAGAGAGAAGGAAGAGAAGGCTAGAGAGAGAAGGAGAAGACAAAGACAGTGAGTGCGAGAGAGAGAAGGAAAGAGAGAGGAGAGAGAGAGTGGAGAGAAGGAGAGAGAGAAAGAAGAAAAAAGGAGAGTGAAAAGGAGAGAGAGGAAAAAAAGAAGAGGAAGAGAGGAAAGAGAAAGAAGGAGAGAGAAAGAGAGAAGGAGAGAGAAAAGCAAGAGAAGCCGAGAGAGAGAGAGAAGGAAGTGAAAGGAAAAGAAGAGAGAGAGAGCAAGAGAAGGAAGAGAAGGAGTAAGAGAAGGATAGTGAGAAGGAGAGAAGGAAGGAAAGAAAGAGAAGGGAGGGGGAGAAGAAAAAAAGAGAAGGAGAGAGAAAGAGAGAAGGAGAGAGAGAAGGGAAGAGATGAGAAAGAGAAGGAGAGAGAAGAAGTAGAGAGAAAGAGAGAGACGGAAGAAGAGAAAGAGAAGGAGAGAGGGAGAAGAAAAAAGAGAGAAAGAAAGAGAAAAGGAGAGAAATGAGAGAGAGATAGAAGATAGAAGGGAGAAAGACAAAGACAGAGAGAAGAGAGAGAGAAAGACGAGAGAGAGAGAGAGAGAGAGAGAGAGAGAGAGAGAGGAGAGAGAGAGAGAGAGAGAGAGAGTGTGTTTGTTGGACTAAACACATGATACAGATGTGTGTGTTTATTCTAAGAATCTCCCCAAATCAACTTTTATGCCTTGGAAGAGCTTCCTCCTGCTTGTTTCCACGGAGACGATGTTCCTCACATTATTATTTAGCTTAAACAGATCAGGTCTGTGAAGAATGTTCCAAAGTGTTGTTTTAACTCTCTATGTTACTACAAAATGGATGTTGCAATGTCACAAAAAAGTCATTATTTAAACTTTATGTATAATAATAAAAAAGAACATTTACTATAGTCATAAAAATTAAAGCTATAATATATATTTCAGAAACAATATCATAAGGCTAAGCAAAACTACAGACCCTCAAAGAGCTATATATAATAGTGAGCATTTAAAAAATATTGAAATGTAAATCTTTAAATAAAAAATTGCACCATTGAAGCACATTTGACCTCGATGAACCTCGAGCTAAAAACACTGACACGTTGTTGACCCTAGCACTGACAGATTTCCAGTTGCCTTCTATAAAACCTACGAGCACCGTTCCTTTATCCTTTTTTTTTTTCTTTTACAATAAGTTAAAAATCTTAATACAGCATCAAGTAAAGGGACCTTATTTTGGCGGCAACCACACTAAACATACATCTATAGTTTCCTATCTTTGCTTTTCTAATAAATTACATATTATTTTCAACAACCCCCGACGTGAAATGGCTATAAAACTGGCCTCTTTTGTTCGCAGTCAGTGTCTGGAGGCCGGAACTGCTCCCATATACGGTCACGGCGAGGAGCAGGAAGCAAGGCATGATGGAATCTTGGCCTTATTTTTCGATGGGGTCTTCTCTGTCCCGTCTCTTTAAATCCAAAGTCTGGGGTGCATAGTTTAGAGGTCACGCGAAGAAAGAAGAGAGAGTTTCCACTGGAGAGGTAAGGGACATCACCTTATTCTGCCCCGCCTACTTCTCTTGGTATCGCACTTCCTGTTTAGCTCTGTTAAGGTAGCTTACAGTTGCTGTTCTCTTGCAACTGAATTGTACGCAGCTAAACTAAAATGAACTGCAGTGGTCGAGGTGGAATAAAGTGGATATAAGGCTAAAAAAACGTATCTACATATATACTGTAATTTGCAAGATTTTTTCTTTTTGCCTGCTTACAAGTTTTCTTTCCAAACAAAATGTTTAAAAATGCCCTTAAATAGCAAATATTAATACTGAACATTTGAAACATATTACTAGCTTCTGTTTTTCTTTTAAGGCTAAAAACATTTAGGCTAGTCTATAAAAACTTACATCAAATGATTTTAAAGACAAATAATGCTTACATTTACATTTTGTGGTATTTAATTGTGTGTCTGTTTCCTCATCAAAACTAGCCGGATGCATTACTCGTTTTATTTCACATCATTGGAACTTTTTGATTCAGCTAGTCACCGCTTTTTGATCGTTTTGTCGGCCAGGAAGTAGAGGATGAACATATTCAGTCATGATTGTTGCAGTTCCTGTGTAGTAAACAACAAAACATCCCTGGAGTTGTAATTCATTCATTCACAGATCCTTCGGCTCTGAGCCTCACAAAACATCTATTTTCAAATGTCCTAAACATAAGATGCTATTGATTGATTGATATTTTGTTTTTTTGAATAAGGCTAATATTTTTTGTCACTTGCCTCAAGAATCAGGAATTTATTGAAAATCCACATTTACATATAAAGTCATGTCTGGTTTTATGTATTTACTCTTAGGCTAATGTAAAAACCACCGGTAAATTAAGTTTACCTGTGGGTAAACTTAATTTTCAAACATTCCTTTTAGGAAATCATTCCATCTGTGGGTTTATAACATATTTAGATTTGAAGGGAACATTACATTTGTAGCGATTATTACATTTGAGATGTGCCCAATAGAAATTTTCGTGTCATTTTAAAGCAGTGGTTCTCAACCTTTTTAGTGACCAAAATAACAATCGTAGACATTCCCGATCCTCAAACACTAAGTTAGGCTTCCCACAAAGTGATAATGTAGTCCTTAGCCTTATGTTTGTTATTATTTTGAAGCCGTAAGCCGAGGTTACTTCATCTGTAGACCAGCAAATGGGTGTCAAACCATGTTTAAGGTTCAATATAAAATTTTCATATCAAGACTCCCAGAAATTCTTCTGCTTTTTCAAGGACAAACATGAAGTATTATTGCTATAGGCCCTTTTCACACTGTGGCTAGTTCAGGTGTGAATATACCAGTGGATAGTTGTTTCCGGTCTCTTCACTCCCGCGGGAGACTAGCTCAAATGCCCTTAACTAATTAAATATTTAATTGACATGAAGCGATCGACAAGATTTAACCAGAAAATCTTTCCCATCATGTTCAGACCTTCATGTATTTTTATCAACTTGTCTGCTTTATATTTACACTTTTGTGTGTGTGTTTTTACACACTTTTATAAACACACAGGCTTTCCCTGGTGAAGTAGTTATCTCCATGTGAAGGTCTAAACTCGTTGCAAGTGGTTAAATACACTCACTGCTTTGAGTTTAAAAAAAAAATAATTTAATTTTAGAGCATCTCTGCGAATAAGGACTGAATGGAACAAGATAGAAGAAAGGGTCTATCTACTTTGGCAACTTTGAAAAAGGTTTAATTAAATTTCCATCTACTGAAGAAAAGGAGGAAATAATTAAATCAATCCTGCCTGATATGCTAATGCTGCAGAAAGATATTTATGTTTAAATATCTCAGAAATGTACTTATGACATCACAAATCAGGGAAATTGATCAGAATTGTGTTTTCTGAGGCTCAGAGGAGAAAGAATAACATCTCACAAACAGAGCTTCAGCTGTGTTTTTGATGAGGAAGCAATGCTAGAAAAAGATTAAAAACTCAATTTTGTGTAATACATATTCTTTAACTGTGAGTTCTATGTGTAGTTTTTTCACTTTGCGTTACTTTGGACCTCTCTCCTGTCCCGACTCCCTCCCCCTGAGCCTCGCCCCTCCAGTGGAAACCTGTGGAGCTTCTTAATACGGGGAGAAGATGATGGGGGTGTGGGTGGTGCGCAGAGGTCCTGGGGCAGGTCTGAAGAGGGCGGGGCTGAGGAAGGGGGTCTGGATGAAGGCCGCGGTGCCCATCGGGTGACGCAGGGCCAGGGGGTTTGTGGTTGCCACGGTGCACAGAGCCGGGGGCGGGGACAGCGGGCTGGACAGGAAACCGGACGTGCTCAGGCTCTTGGTCAACTGCTTCTGCAACGCCAGCTTGGTCTGGAGAGAGAGAGGGAGGGAGAGAGAGAGAGAGAGAAAGAGAGAGAGAGAGAGAGAGAGGGAGAGAGAGAAAGAGAGAGAGAGAGAAAGAGAGAGGGAGAGAGAGAAAGAGAGAGAGAGAGAGAGAGAGAAGAAATAGAGAGAAAGAGAGAGAGAAAATAGAGAAAGAAAGAAGAGAGAGAGAGAGATGATAATTTAAGGTTATTTCTCTGCAAATACAAACAAGTGATTGTGAAAAGCTTTTAAAAATTGGTTTAATCTTGCTGCACGGATCCAGAACCATCTTTTGCTCTCTTCAACTTTTTTGTTATTCTCTCAGAATAGATTGATTGCATCTCGAACTTTTTTTAATTCAAATGATTTTGAACAAATTAATGATTTTTTTATATAACACATTTACACTCGATGCCTTCAAAGTGCTTCACACAGTAACCCCCGCCCCTCACTGCCCTGGGGCAGCTCAGCAGATGTGATTCACCTTAACACCTGGCGACTCAACCTCTGACCAAGTAAACATTTGCAGTTGTAGTTGTTGAGCAGTGAGAGATAACTCTCACAGGTCTATTTTGCCCTTTGTCTTAGCCTTGGTCTTAATTATTCCTCTGTTGGCCACTAGAGGCTCTCTCCAGGCGCTGTACACTGTCAGTGTAGAAGGTGCAGCTTCAGCCAGATGTGGTGGTGCAATTTCCTTCAGTGAACCTTAAAGTTGTTAAAGTCTGTCATATAAATAGACTTTCACCAAATAGATTTCTATTAATACACTTTTTCCCAAACTGAAGCTGCTCCTACAGTTCACTTTTGCCTGTGATCTTAATGCAGCTGATCACTTGTCACAGACTTTAACAACTTTAAGGTTCACTGAAGGAAATTGCACCCCCACATCTGGCTGAAGCTGCACCTTCTACACTGACAGTGTACAGCGCCTGGAGAGAGCCTCTAGTGGCCAACAGAGGAATACTTAAGACCAAGGCTAAGACAAAGGGCAAAATAGACCTGTCAATGTTAACTTTCCCCTACGAAAGTACGTTAGTGGGCGTGGCCTCTGATGCCGACTGTATCTATCAGTGCATTTACATGATCAGAGAAAATCAGACTAGGCTAAAAAAATGTTGTAATACTGTTTGTAAAATGACACACAGTTTTTTTCTGGAACATGTAGGATTGTTTTAAACATTTAGACCAGTGTTGAACATGTAGTTAAATGTGAGATTGTGTGTGCCAATTTGTGCAAGGCACTTTATAGTTCTAAAATTCGATTTAGAATATGGAGTGAGCATAGTTTTGAGCAGTTACATTTGTCCAGCTGCAGACCGATTATCTGTTTACATGACATTTGAATTCAGACTACAATTGGTCGGGACCATGTGTTGGTTTCTGAAAACCGATTTACAGCTCCTCAATAGGTCTGCCTTGGTTCCATGCACTTTGGAAAACTGCTTTAAATCAGAATATAAGATAATTATCCAGTTTCTCTGGCGCCCGTGTAAACGCCCTGTATGCCTATGTTATTTTTCTGTTCAAAGACAATCATCAAAGCAACTGCAATGTAATGTCCTAAAACTAAAAATCTTGTGAAAAAAGTTACAAGGCCTGATTTAATTGGATTGGAAAAGACAAAAAAAACAAAAAACAAAACTGATATGTGTGAATATGTATAGGTAATAAATCTTTCCAGAGACACTGACCTGTGAGGAGAGCGAGTTGAGGGTGAACTGACTGTAGGCTTTCTTCATGGCAGACACCAGCAACGCCTGCATAACCACTCCACCTCACACTCTGCAGGAGAGAGAGTGAAGAGAGGAGAGGGAGGGAGAGAGAGAAGAGAGAGAAGACAGAAGAAGAGAGAGAGAGAAGGAAGGGAGGGGAGAGAAGGGAGAGAAGAGAGAGAGAGAAGGAGATGAAAGAGAAGAGAGGGGGGAGAGAAGGAAGGGAGAGAGAGAAAGTAGAGAGAGATAGAAGATGAGAGAGGGGGAGGGAGGGGGAGAAGAGAGGAGGAGAGAGAGAGAGGGGGAGGGAGTGAGAAAGGTCAAGAGAGAATGAACAGAGAGAGAGAGGGGAGAAGGGGAGAGAAAGTGGAGAGAGAGAAGGTTATGACAGGTGCAAAGAGAGATTAGTGGTGACTGCTGATTCAGGTCCTGTCAGAGGGAGCACAGTTTTAGACGTGTCTGGAGGCGCCGGGGCGAGCGAGGGGCGAGCGAGGGTGAGCTTAACCTTTGTGACAGTCGGACAAGAGCGCTGCCATAACAACAGCATCTGCAGCTCGAGACCAACGTTTGATTCAAGAGTTACGACTGTTATAGTCAGTCATGTGAATATTCCTGTTTAATGCAATTTTAATACAGGTGGATACACTGTAAAAGTAAAAAGGCAGATTACTAAAAAATTCAAGTGGAATTTCTGTCTTATAATGTGAGTTGTCTGTTTCTCGGTTTCTCTCTCCTCCCCCTTTCCTACTCTCTCTCCTCTCTAACTCCCGCCACTCTTTCTCTCTTTCCCGCTGACTCTCCTCTCTCTGTTTTTCTCCCTCTCCACCCCCCTCTCATCTCTCTCTCTTTGTCTCTGATCTCGCTCTCTCCTCTCCTCTATGCCTCCACAAACTCGCTCTATCTCCTCTTTGTCCTCTCTCTTTCTCTGACTCTCCTCTCTCTGTCTTTCTAACTCTCCATCCCCCTCTCTCCTATCCTC
>CM076396.1:59193070-59238166 GCA_038363315.1 Mugilogobius chulae
CCTATCTGTGTTCAACGATTGCGAAGGGTGCGAAGTAACCTTTTTGGACATGCGGACAAGAACCGCTCCATAACAACAGCATCTGGTAGCTCCATTGTATGTCTGCTCTATCTATCTTATTCTCAATAAGTCCTCCACGTTTCTATACTCCGTACAGCTCCAGGACCAAAAAAAAAACCCGCGGGGCGGGTTTCTGGATTTTTTTTTTCCCCCCCCCCAAAAAGGAAAGGTAAACCAAAAAACTTTTGCTTTTGAAATCTTCATACAAGCCCATTATGTGGAATATTCACCTGTACTATATAATAGCCACATTTTAAACAATTACAAACGGATACACTGCTAAAAATAGTAATGGCAGCTTTCAACCAAAAATTCAAAGTATAATCTTCCTCTGTACGTTCGAGAATGTTGCGCTGTGCTCCTCAACCTCTCTAACAATGAGGCGCTGCGCGCGCGCGTTCATTCCTCTCTTTTCCCCCTCTACTCTATACTCCTTCTCCTCCTTCTCGACATCTGAATGGTCTCCTCCTACTCTTCCCCCTTCTACCTCAACTTTCCTTCTCATCCCTTCCTCTCTCTAATCACCCTCACCATCTCTTCTCCTCTTCGTTATTTGCCAGCTAACTGCCAGCTTTTCTCAATTTACTAAATCTCTCAACTCTCCACCTCTAATCTCTCACGGGCACTCGCTCTTCTCCTTTCCAAGTTGCTTTCTCTCCTATCTCTCTCTCTCATCTTCCCCCTCTCTCTCCTCATCGGGTCTCATCACTGGTCTCTCTTTTCCTTTAGCTCATTCTTCTTCTCTTTCCTCCCCCTCTCTCTCCTCCCTTCTCTAAACTCTCCTCTCTCATCTTTCTCACCTCCCTCTCTTCTCTCTTTCATATCCTTCTCCACATCTTCTCTCTCTCCCTCTCTCTTCTCTCTCCTCTCTTCTCTTTCTCTCTCTCCCTCTCTTCTCTCTCGCTCTCTCTCTTCCTCTCTCTCTTCTCTCTCATATCTCTCTCCCTCTCTCTCATATCTCCCTCTCTCTTCTTTCTCTCTCTCTTCTCTCTCTTTCTCCCTCTCTCTCTTCTCTCTCTCTCTTCCTCTCTCTCTCTCTCTCTCTCTCTCTCTCTCTCTCTCTCCTCTATCTCTCCTCTCTCTTAAAAGCCTAAGTTGAAAATCTTTTTAACTCACAGTTAATTTAATTTCCATCTGACTTTTTACAGTGTAGTATATACTTCTTGATATGACAAATACTGGGAAACGATTAAAAAAGCAAAAAAAGAGATTTATTTCTGTCCTGCTAATACTCACTGACTGACTTCAAACTTCAGTCGCCACTTTAATCTAACGCCTGTAGTGTCTGTAATAAAAAAAAATTCTAGGGAGGGTCCACCACCTGCTTATACCCAAAAAGCTCCTACCGTCCAATCGTCAAATGGTTTATTAAATTATACTTTTGCAATAACAATAACAAGACTCTGAATATAACTCCTTTTCCTTCAGATCTCATAAAACCCATTTAAAATTCAAAACGACCGAGTTTGAACCCCAAAATTTGCAGTCAGACAAGACAAACAAGCCTCGGACCTCGGAGGGTTAAATCACTTAGCAGCAGATAAATAGAAAGGCCTGTTTAAAAATGCATTAGCTTACAAGCCGAGCCGAATATATTCCAATTTAGGACACGAGCGCGGTGTGTTCAAGCATCTCGTCTGCTTCGGGAAAAAGCCAATTACGTTTTATTTGTCCTCCCCCGTTGCGTGCGTGCGTTGTTTATTTGGCTGTGTCTTTGCGCAGACTTACCGCTAAGCTGGAGCTGGGCTGGGTCTTGCTGTGCGGGGTGAATTTGGGTTTTGGAGGTTTTCCGGCCAGCCTATCCTTGTGCCGTCTGCTGTTCATGTGCTGTTGAGCGGAGCAGAGAAACAACAGCAGTGATTAGATAGCGAGGATTGGTTGGAAACGCCGTGGGAATGCTTCAAATCTTATCTGCTGAATTAATAATGGTATTGGGAGTGACTGAAGAGCGTAGCAGTGGCGTTGTATTAGTGTCTGTTATCAGGGTTATCTTCCACGCTGGCTGCAGAAATACAAGTTTTGTGCTTCTCTGAGATTGCTGAGGTTTATTTAAAAGAGAAAGTCATTCATTCATTCAGTCTCTGCTGCTTGTTCCAGTTGAGGGTTGTGGGTAACGAGAACATTTCTCAGTGACTTTGGACAGACACCAACTCCTCGCAACAGATACAAAACATATAAACCGACAAAGATAAAGAATCATTCATATTCTCATGTTTTCATTTAAGGATCTTTCACACCAAGCTGAAGGTCGCTCGTCTGAACATTTTGGCAACTTTTACCAACAGGTGCCTCATGTGTGTTTGGTGAGAATGTTGGGAGCAAGAGCAAGTCAAGGACGCAGGTTTTTGAAGACTTGTTTGCAAAGTCTGCGTTGCCATTTTCTACATTTACATCTGTTTGATTGGCCCGTGGCTACTAGCAAACAAGGGAATCAGTGCGCTAGAGGATCGTTTGGAAAATCGAAAATGATGCCTACGAAAAAACTGTATTTATATGAGCATGGATTGTTGTTATATACACGGGTTCAAACAGTAGCAACTGCAGTTCAAAATCTGGAAGGTGGTAATAGAAGTTGAGCTTAATCTGTGAGGTAAGATTAAAAACATCTGTTCTCCATCTGAGTTTGATAACGTACTTGTGTGCAACTTATGTTTTGTCTTTTGTCAAGCATTACGTCTTGTATGTGTCCACTTGGCATTTGTTTGGTGACTAGTGGCTGTTTGGATTGTGTTTGTGTGAATGGTCTTTCATATTGGTGCTCATCAAAGAGACTAGAACAGACGCAGTGTCGCTCCACCGTACCGACAGCGATTGGGGGTTGTGTTGGTGTGAAAGACCCTTTACAGTGTTGCCAACTGACTTATAGGGGATTTTTTTGTTTATCAACAAGGGCAATGCGAGCACACCCGACCTGCAGAAAGAGCCACCGCTCATAGACACAAACAGTGGAAACAAGTCGAAAAAGTACCGTACCGTTATTTAGCCTAGTTTTTTCAGTTTTATGACAAGTTCTGTAAGTCATAAATGCTTTGAAATGAAAAAACAGTGAAATATTGAACAGTATGCAAGCAGTTAAATCTCTAGTCAAAAAGACTCATATTCAGATTAAATTTCAAGTCCAAACTATTTAAGCAAGACTAGATTTATTCTTTTTTTGCAGTTTTGTAAAATGTTAATTTTATTTCTGGCCCTTTGCGTCTTGTCTGCATTTGAATATGGCCCACGGAAAAAAATAATTGCCCTCCTCTCTTTTTTCAAAATAAGTGTGCGCATCGCCCGTGTTGACAAACAAAAAATCCTTCTATAAGTACAATAATTCAGTCACTTCCACCCAACCAACACGGGAGAATTCAGCCCAAGCCACTCATATTTTTTGAGGTTATTTGCACTTACAGAGCCGACCTCGGAGAATTTACATAACATCATGGCGCAAATATGAACTGTAGTTTGACATTTCGCAACTTTGAGCATTTTAACATGCGCAGTGCACCTTTATATATTTGAACAGTTTGTCAGCACAAGAGCTTCAGTAAAGGAAGACTCGAAGCCAAGCGCTGCTATTTTTACTCCTTGAAATGACTTTCCCTGGTTTGAGCAAACACAGTGACTCACAGGTGTACCATTGTTACACAGCGACTTCATCAGTACCGCTCTGATGTTTGATTTTCAACGTCCTTTTCTTTTTTACCGGCTACACCTTGATCAAGAAACGACTCTTTAATCAAAGACGCCATCTTTTCCTGCCACATGAATGAACCTATTGAAAACTGTGATTGTGCAAGTGCAGTGAATACGTTACAAAGATATAATCAGCTCTCATAAAGATTCATAAAACCTTTCACGCAGCTATTTATTCACTCATCATCAAGTCAGGAATAGACGAGAAAAAGTAAAGGAGAATACTGAACCTTCTCTGTGTTTGTGCAGAGCAAGAGGTCAACTTGAGTAACACCGGAGACAAATGTAGCACAAGTGTTGCCTCCGTGAGCTTTGGGGATGAGGACATGTTGAATTGGAGAGTGCTGCAGCTCCCTCTGGATTTACCGGGACCCGTCTGACCTTTTGAACAACACCTCGGTCGACACAAGGAGACTCCACACAAAAACTACGGCTGAGTGCGTGTGCGGGACATTTTACCACTTCCTTCACACTCTGCGGTTTTATGGATGTAACCACAGAAGCGTGAATAATGTCTTGAATTTGGGCTGGACAATTTTGTGGAAATGTCTAGTTTTAGCTTTGATACAGGAGGTAATACAGACTTTTTAAAGAGTGCATGAATGTGTTCGGAAATGTGCACTGGAGGCGACCTTAGGTAGAATCTAATTAGACCATAAAATACATTTCCAATATTTAACAAACATAATGGATTTAGGTTTTTACAACAAACATCAATAGTGAGTTACAAGGGTAGAAATGTCCAAAAAAAAAGCTTTTTTGTGTGACAACAGTTGAATTTGGTTGTACACGCAAGACAAAACTGTTGGTATCCCTCTGGTCACTGAAATCACTGGATTTTTGTGTAAATGTATGTTGACAAGCCACAAAGCTTCAGGGAGAATGTCCTTTCTCCAGATGAGACAAAACTGGAGCTTTTTGGAAAGACACGTCAACTCTATGTTCATAGAGGCAAAAATCAAACAAACCTAGAACAGAAAACTAGTCCTACGGTGAAACATGAAGGAGGTTCACTTATATTCTGGGGCTGCTTTGTTGGATCTAGCACAGCGTGTCTTGAATTTGTGCGAGGTACAATGCAATTTCAAGACTATCAAGCATTTTGGAGAGAAATGTGCTGCCTAGTGTCAGAAAGTTTCATCTCAGTCACAGATCATGGGTGTTTCAACATAATAACAATCCAAAACGCAGCCAAAAAACACCAAACAATGGTTCAGAGAATTTTTTGGACTATTTTGAAGTCGCCTCATATTCGCCCAGATCTTAATCCCGTTGAAGGAGCTGAAACATGCATCTGGAGAAGAAACCTTTCAAACCAACACAACTGCAGCAGAGCAGTGGGCTGAAACACCTGTTACAGAATGAATGAAGTCCATAATCTGGAGAGTAAATTTAGTTTCCCTCAATCCATTTATAGTGAAAGTGAAACTGTGTGAAAAGACAGATCTCTACATTCTGCATGCATACAGTTCAATTTAAACTGTAAAATTCCCCTTGTGAATGACTGAGAGGGTGAATGATGTGTTTGTGTCTATGTGTTAGCCTTTCAGTGAGTTAACCGGGTGTTTCTCCACCTAAGGCCCAAAGTCACTGGGACAGACTCCACTTTAAACTATTCAGAAATACACACACAAAAATAAATGTTTTTTGTCTCATTCTTTGTGAATAAATGTGATGCTTTTATACTATTATTATATTGTAATTCAGTGCAAAAGTGTTCCGAAGACAAACTCAAAACAATACAAAATACATTTGCAGGTATTCAGCAACTAAGTATGTTTTCAAAGTATTTGTCCCAACACTGCCAGGACTGTATGCTTTGCTCTATCGCCATGAAGTGCTATAGATTTATGTAAAACGTCTTAGTGAACAAAACCTATTAGACCCTTTACCTGCTTTAGTTTTTCTCACCTGGCTGAGCTGTGTTTCTGAGTTGACGGAGATCTCACAGACTTCACACTGGTAGTTCTTGCTGGGAACGCCCACGCTGCCTTTGGTGCCCAGTCTCTTGTTCTTGCAGCCGGCTCGAGTGGACAGCACCTTCCCTCTCCTCCGGGGCAGCACGCTCTGACCCTCCAGCATCAGCTTGTGCTTTGTACCTGAGAACAATAACAGCCCGGTCCTTTATCACAAGTGGAATTTGATTGTACACTGCTGCACACAGCCAGACATGTCCAATCGTTTTGGACAAATTGAAGACTTATTTTTTTCTGCAGTTGCTTGGAGGTCTTTCACAGTTGCAGCTATATTTTTGTCTAACGGCATTAAAATTCTGCAGTTAGCTTCTTTTTTATTGTTTCTTTCTCCTGGAAAAACATGGCTGAACTTTTGTCTGTGACATACTATTCTCTCTTCTCTTATGCACTGAGTTCCCTCAAATGTTACAGATTTGTGATGTCAAATATAGATGTCTGACATTTTGTTTATTTTAAGTACACAAATCATTAATGTTGCATTCAGAGCAGACAGCGTTGAAGTATCCAATTTTGTGCATTGAAGCAAATTTTGACAGAGAATATTTTGAAGCTGACACCCTAACAGACGCCCTACACGCCCCAAAGCATGCCAGGTGCTTAAATAGAATTATTAAAAGACTTCAGTAAACAGTACTTCTACCCTCTTGATGTGACAGCAGAGCAACAAGTTACTACGTCACCGGAGAGTATTGTGTGATTGGTGGAAGTGAGCATTCAAACATTGGAAGTTCAGTAGTGCCCAACTCTGGCGTAGCTGCGGCCAAAGTGTCTGCCGCAGGTTTGAGCATCTACTTTGCAAGACGTGCCGTCAGCAGACGCCCCAAACAAGAAAATTTCGACGTGCTAGAAGGCAAATTCGCTGGACGCCTAAAGACGCAAATTTACATTGACTTAACATGTAAACTGAATGCATTGGACGCTCCAGCGCTGTCCGGTCTGAACACAGCATAAGGCTTTTTTCTGAGGAATTAGCATATTGGGCAACATTGCTTTGATTATTACTTGAATTTCAACAATTGCTAAAAATTAAATGCTGACAGGGTCAACACTGAAAATACATTTCTACAAAATGTTTGTACATCAAAACTAAACTGCTTTAAAACCTGTGTGACTTTTTCATTTGTCTTGAAACTCCATGTTATTAATGTCTAGCTTCCTGGATAGGAAGGACAGTTGAAAGATTGGTAACAATGAACAAGTGGCACTTTTACTAAAACACGTGTTTTAACTAATTTACAAATAAGTCAGTGTTGCACAGTTTGAACCACCTTACACAGGAGAAATGCGATGAAACTTAAGGACAATTTACCAGTCTAAGTCAGTGACAAGGGAGGAAATGTTGGATTGGTGAGAAAGACTCTTTGCTCCATTACCCAATGCAAACTTGGCATAACCATACAACTTTATTCAGTTTTATGTGGCCCAGAAATGTTCACAAGTCTTTAACTGCAAGTCAAGTCTTAAGTCTTTCTTTTTTTTATACAGATAGGCTAGTCGTCTCTAATGGGTTGGCCCAGGGTTACTTCTTTAGTGCAGGTAGACAAACTTTCTCTCTTTTGATACAATCAGCCATTTTACATCTCAAGTCAGACTTTATTCAGCTCTGTACCCTTTTTCTAAAATTTACAAAGTTTAAATATCCAATTTTAGCTGACTCTAACCAAGTATTCAGAAAAACTAAGAAGTCGTCTCCAAGCATCCACAGTATTTAAAAAAAAAACACCAAATCGGACCATGCTCCAAACGGTTAATGACAATAATCCCCACAAAAAGCTTACCGCTGTTGTGTGCTTCCATTTGCGAGGCAGAGTTGACGGTGACTTTACAGACGGGACAGTGCAGATGTGATTTACTCTTCTTCCCTTCCTCGTCCGTCTGCGTGTCCTCGGTCACGCTCGACGTCTCCCCTGGCTGCTCGGATCCACAGTCTCTTCCCCCTCCTGGCCTTCGGGGGCGCTGGTGTCCGAGGCCGTCTCCGAGAGCTGATACGAGGGCGAGATCTGAGGAGGAGAGAGAGTGACCAGCTCCAGAGACGAGACCTCGGACTCCGGGGTTAGCATCACGGAGCTCTTTGTGCTTTCCTCCATTTTGATTTCCAAAGTCACTGGTTCGAGAGTGGACTGAAGATCTGAAAGACAAACAAGAACGCAGTGAGTTTTTAGCAACGTCAGACTCTATTGATTTTAAACTAAAGCTGTGAGGTTAAAGTTCAAGGACTAATCCATAGAAAATCAGTAGAGGCACTGATGAATCATGTAAAGTGAATCATCTTTGAGTTTACAAAGGTTTGCTGTGTACGTAATTCAGTGGAGCATTGTTATAAAAGATAAAGCTTTTTCTAAGTAAATGGTAAAATAGTCTATTTACAGTATATAGCGCTTTTCTACCCTTCCAGGCACGGTCTCCCATCCAAGTACTAACCAGGCCTTTCTTGCATAGCTTCTGAGATCTGACGGGATCCGGTTTTGACAAGCAAGTATGGCCACAAAGCATCTAAAGAAAATCTATTTATTTATAAATCTATCACTGCTCTGTGCACATTTTAGGAGATGTGAGCATAAACTCAACAGTGTAAACAGAAGACTGCATTGTAGACCTTACACAATACCATAAGTTTTACAATTAACAAAACTGCATTTACTTGAGCGCTCATAAGTGAGCAAATGTGATATTGATTTTAAGCTTGAAGATTCTCCTTGTAAAAACGGAAACAAATGCTTCTAAAGCTGCAGCGTTTGATTAGTGGCATCAGTGGCTTGATAAATGCCCCAAACATGCTGGGTACACTGTAACAGAAAGACAGCTGAAAACTCTAATTTATGAAAATTTAGATCTTGAAACTTAAACATTTGAGATAAAACCTCAACATTATGAGTTTCAAACTTGAAATTATGACTGTAGGGCTTATGAAATGGGCTTCAGTATTTTACTAACCCTAACCCAACCAATAACATGCAGGTTAGGATATCCTCCAGCTATGGTAGTCCTGACCAAGCCTAGCAACAACATCTGGAGATGGGTCCCGAGCGCTGCACTGAGACGATCACTGCTCCTGAGGAGATACCCCAGAGGCATTGAAGGATGGGTCAAATGCAGAGGACAAATTTCCCTACGGGGACAATAAAGTATACCTTACCTTACCTTATATAGTTCAAACTCAATTTTTAATTTTCTTATCAATGAAAAAAGGTCCATCATTGACCTTTTATTCTAAGGGAAGCACAAGGACCCAGAGGAGGTCACATGACAGGGCAATACATGTGCTCTTTGTTTTCTTGTTTTCGTGATCAGCTGAAGCCGTCTTTCTTTTCAAACAGATTACAGATGATCTTGGACTGAAAACATTGTTGAGTAAGTTTAGAGCAGATATTTGATCTTTAAAATGAAGAGAAGACGATCCTACTGGACTAGGACAAGAACGACACATACAGCGAGTCTAGAAACTTCCTCTTCTATGAGTGATCCAAAAATGAGTGAGTAAAACTGTATTTCTTCATGTTTGGAAGGTTAAAAGTAAACTCTGCTCCACGAACGGGGCTGATCCTATGCAATCTCCATCAGAAAGTAGAAAACTGCTGCCTCCTCGTCTGTAACACAACTTTTGTTGGTTTAAAGATGAAAAAGACCTTTGTCTTCATTGTTAAAATCATGTAAACTTTGTATTTTTTATCCTAAAGACATTATTTCATTGTAGTGGCTCAAATCTTTCACCATTAGAGGTAAAATCACACTGACATGAAGTTTCAGAAAAAGAACGTAATCTCAAAAGTTTCTTGTCAAATGCTAAAATCTAATGGAAACCAAACATTTTAAATTAAAAAGAGAATGGATTAATGTAGAAGAACAATTACTTTTTTGATTGAAAGTAGACACTTGTAGGTCTCATTCGATATACAACATGTACTGTTTCCATTTGCAGAATTTTTTTTTTTTAAATTAGTGAAAGGGCCTGGCAGGGATGGAGGGTCAAAGCGAGAATAAGGCTGGCAGTGAAAGAGTTAATATAATGTGGCCCACTGACCAATTAATGTAGTTCAACAGTTTTGATTAGTGCAAGTAAACATCAGCAGAAAACATTCAGACTTTACCCATAAATCACTGCTTTTCAAAGTTTAACTTGGCAAATTCCCATTCGATCGTTCCCTTATCTCCAAACGACCATTTTCACTTTTTAATACAACTTGCGGCGCACACTTAGAAGCTCCTTTGCCTTGTGCCGTTTGTTGATATCTCTCTCTGTTTTAATCCGTGTTGGAACAAGCTAGATTAGGCCCACAACAAGTCAATGCAATCAGCCTTTCCACTCTCTCTCTACACGAGTCTATTCAGATATCAACCCAGTCAATATAAAGCAGCTAATCGACTGCCAGGCCCATCAGTCACATGTTCTATCCCAGGACCACCTCTCAGGCCTCCGGGGGGAATCGTTCACCCAATAACGCGGGCTACTCTTTCATTTGCAGGGCCTTCTCTTCTCATACACCTTCAATGCATCTGGCCCGCATTGATTTTCCAGGAGTAAATTCATCACTGAGGATAAAGGTCCTTCTTTTCTCATTGAGCACTTGGAACTACCTTCAGTGAGGTGCAAAAGGACAAGATCCAGTGTGTGTCGATGAACAGGCTAAACAAAGGGCAAAGTCAAAGTCACAAAACAATATTGACAAAAATGAATATCTCAATATAGACCAGAGATGGCAAAAGTACTGCAGTTACTTGTCTAAAAAAAACAACTCTGGTAAAAGTCAAAGTCCTGCTGGAATTCCTTTACTTGAGTCAAAGTATAAAAGTAAACCTGTGTAAATTTACTTAACTAAAAAAGTATCACACTGCCAAAGGTCTAGTCTCGGTTTAGCAGTTTATTTCAATTGTTTCAAGACGTTTCTGACGGTTTTCAAGAGAATTTATATCTATTGTGACTTTTATCATGTAATAAATATGTGATTTTTAAAATGAAATGTTTTCAGAAAGTGCTGATACACGGCAGCACAGCAGCTCTTTTTTTAAGCTCAGAAAGTAACTGACCTGTTTTAAAAATGTAGGGAGTAGAAAGTACAGATACTTCTGAAAAAAAAAAAAAAAATGAAGCAGTAAAAACAAAAAGTCACCAGAATTTGTAATACTCAAGTAAAATACAAATTCTCAAGAAAACTACTTAAGTACAGTACTTGAGTAAAATTACTTTGTTACTTGCCAGCTCTGCAATACAGTTGTCCCTCGCTCTATCGCGGTTCACTTTCTGCGGCTTCGCTGTTTCGCGTTTTTTTTTTTGTCCAACTTTGCTTTATTTTTACAGTGTGCGGTCCTATAGACGTGCTCTGTAGCATGCTTTTCTCTCAAACGCACCGTTTAGGGATTGTGTGACATCGCAGCATTCACAGGCAACAGCACAGAAGCTCTTTCAGATCATGCAGGGGAAGCTGACGCTCAGACGTTTGTCCAGGTGAGGATTTGACTCTTTGAGCTCGTAGTTACAATGATAAGTTTGTTCACCTTGGAACGTCATTTGTGTAGTTCAGAGATGTGTTTGAGGAGCGTGTTGGGACTTCACTAGTGTCTGGATGTGTTTCGTGGCTGTCTGCTCCGGAATCCGTGTGATGTGTGGCTCTGCGGTCGGCTGTGGAGCGCAGCGGGACGGCAACGTGCCAAAAGCAGAGCAGGCAAACGCGCACAGCACCGACTCGCGCTGTTGTATCTGGCGGTGAATCATGTGTCCATTATTACATGTACAACATTCTAAACATCATAACCAGGCAGGTTATCAACTGAAATTACTGGTAAAAAATGAAAACCACTACATCGTGGGTTTCGCTTTTCACAGGTTATTTTTGGAAAGTAACCCCTGCGATAAACGAGGGACCACTGTATACTGTACATACTTTTTTTTTTTGGCAAAACTGCCCTACAAAGAAAAAACACAGTACTGAGCGTTCAGTTAAACTGAGAGAAATGGCTTTAAAATCTTAGATCTTTCTGTGTTTGTCAGATTGTCAGATAGGAGTATTTAAATTCTTAAACAGTTCATTTTTGGATCTTGCGAGTGCTCCAGAGTGTTGTTCTTACAGAAGAACATTTTCAGTTAAGAACAAATTTTGTCAATGCCAAAAATTACTATAAAAAGACCATGAGAACAAATTATTTCAGAAGAACGTGAAACGAATGAGGCTCGATGTACTTTGCCACAAAATATGAAAAGTTATTTCACACATTTTCAATCTGGTGATTTATTTAATGACCTTGACCCCTTATTACAACAACTATCATTTGTTTGTTTGGCAGTCAATATTTTTGAACAGTAGATTATTGTCAGACAAATGTGAAATGCTTGTAAAATGAAACACAAAAGTGCAAAAATATTACATTCATACTTCTGTTTTATAATATTTGACTCTTTGTGTAATATTATTAACTTTAAACAATTGACTCCATATTTAATTTTGGTATCTCATAATTCATAATATTACCTAAAATCACATTCATTGCACAGCTCCACTCTCTGTCTTGTATTGTTGCCTGCTACAAACCACACCTGCCCCGGGGCAAAGTGGTGGACGTGTGGCTGTCGTTCTCTGCCTGCAGGACCTTCAGCTGTCACTTATTCAGTCGGACACCACAAAGGCGCAGCGGGCAAAGTGTTTTCTTCTTTGACCCAAGGACACGACAGAACAGCGCATTGATCAGAGCTGAGACTTCACCAGCGTCATTCCTGGCACTGACCTCAAAACATCTGTCAAGGCACTCCACTTGTTTTGTTTTGTGCAAAGATGAAGAATTGGCTAACAATAATTAAAAATAGAAGTGGGTGATTGTTGTAAGATGTCCTGATTTGACTCGGCTGACAGTGTAGGTATTTGTGGCCCTTTATTTAGTCAGGTACTGCTCTTTTTGTTCCGTTTATTTGACTGACTTGACTATGGATTTTTTTTGGCCACAATTGTATTATATTGTTTAATCCATCAATTCATTTAATTTTACACTACTAGGTGCCATAACAGGCGATCAAACAACATGTGGCCAACTTATGTTTGTAAAACTATAAAATCCAGATCCAGACCAGTAATACGTATAAACAGGTTTCATACTAACATCCGTATCTATTTGGTAATTTAAAGACAATAAAACCAGCCTGAGAGCCACAGTTAAACATGGTTGCAAACTGATGAACACAAGGACAGAAAATATACAGCTGAGTCCAATTGTAACTTGTCTGATGTTTAAATTTGGTCTCAGGGGTCGTACTGTCAAAAATAGCTTTTTGAATGACAATTATGTGACTACTAGCCGTTATAGGACTGGGTATTACCAAGAACCTTCTGATATGATATCTTTTCTGATACATGTTTTTCTCCGAAACACTTCCCTCAATAGGATAAGAATCAAGAATTACTGACCAAATGAGAAAAAGGAAAAAAATATATACAGTATATAGAAAAGTATTGTATTGTGACATGTTTTTGAGGGCGAGACTCCTTAAATCGATGCTAAGATTGTAACTTTGATTAAGTAGAATAACAAAACACACAAGATTGTATTTTCACACTGCTTTTAATGTTACACACAATAAGTCATTTTGCAGCTCAATAGTTTCAGCCTTAAAGCAGCCGTCCATTTGTGTTGATATAACTTGACAATGTGAGTCAAAGAACTTATGCTTTTATAGGAGAGAGAAAGAAAGAGAGAGAGAGAGAGAGAGAGAAAGAAAGAGAGAGAGAGAGAAAGAGGAAGAGAGGGAAGAGAGAGAGAAACAGAGAGGAGAGAGATAGAGAAAGAAGAGGGAGAAGAGAAGAGAGAAAGAGAAGTGGGAGAAAGAAAGAGAGAGAGAGGGAGCGAGGGGGGAGAGAGAGAGAGAGAAGACAGAGAGGAGAAGAGAGAAAGAGGAGTGGGAGAGAGCGAGAGGAGAGAGAAACAGAGAGGAGAGAGAGGAGAAAGAGAAGAGAGAAAGAGGAGTGGGAGAGGAGGAAGAGAGAGAAAAAAGAGAAAAGAGAGCCTGAGAGACAAGAATAAATGAGAGGAGAGAGAGAGAAAGAGGAGAGGAGTGAGAGAGGACTAAGAGAGAGAACGAAAGAAAGAGATAAGGATCGAAAAAGACAAAGAGAGGACAGAGAAAGAGAGAGGAGAGGGATGAAAAGAGAGAGAGAGAGGAGAGAGAGACAGAGAGAAGAGGGAAAGAGACATGGAGAGGAGAGAGACAGAGAGAGAGGAGAGGTAAGGAGAAGAGAGAGAGAGCGAGAAAGAGACAGAGAGAGTTGAAAAGAGGAGAGAGAGAGAAGGAAGTGAACAAGAGAAGAGAGAGAAGAGGGAGAAAGAGAGAGAGGAGAGGGAAAGAGACAGAGAGAGAGAAAGAGGAGAGGGGGGGAGACAGAGAGAGAGAGGAAACCGAGAGGGGATAACTTAAGGCATTTAAATTATGTTTTAACTGGTTTTGATTAACTTTAACTACACACCACTAGTCTGAATTCAACTGTGGCCCTCAAGGGAAAATAATTGCTTATTCCTGTCTAGCTCAAAGCATTAAAATGACATTAAGCCAATGAAATCATTTCAAACAGAGCTCACAAACTGGTAGAAGAGTTAAAAGTGAGAGAGAGGAGCGAAGTCTGAAGGTGTAAGCTGGTGTGAATGAGTTCACAGTGTCCCTTTGGCATTTGGTCTCTAAAATCCAGAAAGTGTTTTTGTTTATATTGTTAGCATTTGGTTAACATTTGCTAGCCTATGAACAAGACTTAACTTATCATGGTCAAGAAAAACAAGACCCAGAAGAATGCATTAGATAAGTGAGCTAATAATAAGGACTGCTGTAACAAGTTTTTATGTTAAATAGTTTTTTTTTTTAAAGACTAAAATCAGATGAACCTTTTTAAATCCAACCTTTTGGTTAAATCTACAGCAATGCAAAGCTGAATGACCATGTGATTTTGTAAAGAAATATGTTCAGAACATCAATACTCAATTAAATGTGAATCTATTAAGTCAATTGGACATTTTATTAAGACACTTGGCAAGATTTCAAATATAATAAGCTGATTAATTATCAGAGAAATATTTGATTTTGTAACCATAATGACCTCTAAAAGATACCAGCCCTCCTCTCTCTCTCTCTCTCTCTCTCTCTCTCGCTGGGACAGGTAGAGGAGGATTTTTGTGTGAGCGTCACAGGCACCTAAGAAGTCTGTGAGGGAAATGATAGTGATCAGTGGATTTACCGGGACAGGACGTCACACAGGCTCCGAATCAAAGTCTTCACACTCACACAGAGAACAGACCAGGGTCATTTTAAACAAGCACGCTGAGTTTGGCAAAGAAGGGAAAAGTTTCACTGCAGAAGTACTTTAAGGAAGCAACGGAAACAAGGGAACCACGGTATTTATGGTTAATGACGAGTGATGCTTGTTCTAGTCTGAATAAATGTAGTGTATGTGGCGCTTTCATGATTCTAATGCAATTTTCATTCACATTTTTCATTCAACTCCCTCTCTTGCACTGGCTGTCCTCGTCCTGTTAGATGAGTCGTTTCCCTCTGCCTCTGGGTTATGTGTTTTTAGTTGGATTTCCTACAATGTAAAAAGTCTCAAGGCCAATTTAGATTTAATTCAGGTGAAGCTGAAATAACTTAAGTCTTTGTGCTGATATGACTTGACAATGTGAGTCAAGGACTTTTAAGTTATAGGAGAGAGAGAGAGAGAGAGGAGAAGAGAAGAGAGAAAGAGGTGTGGGAGAGAGAGAGAGGAAGAGAGAGAGAAAGGAGAGAGAGAGAGAAAGAGGAGTGGGAGAAAGAGAGAGAGAGGAGAAGGGAGAGAGAGAAAAAGAAGAGAGAAAGAGGAGTGGGAGAAAGAAAGAGGGGGGCAGATAGGAGAAAGGAGAAAGAGGAGTGGGAGAGAGGAAGAGAGAGAGAAAGAGAGAGAGAAAGAGTGGAGAAAGAGAGAGAGGAGAAGAGGGAGAAGGGGAGAGAGAGAAAAAGAAGAGAGAAAGAGGAGTGGGAGAAAGAGAGGAGAAAAGAGGAGAACGGACAAAGAGAAGTGGGAGAGAAAGGGAGAGAGAGAAAGAAAGAGAAAAGAGAGCCAGAGAGAGAAGAATAATGAGAGGAGAGAGAAAGAAAGAAAGAGGAGTGAGAGAGGACAGAGAGAGAGAGAAGAGAGAGAGAGAGAGAGAGAAAGAGGGAAGGGATCGAAAAAAGACAAGAGAGAAGGATGAAAAGAGAGAGAGAGGAGAGAGAGAGAGACAGAGAGAAGAGGGAAAGAGACAGGGAGAGGAGAGAGACAGAGAGAGAAAGAGACAGAGAGAGTTGAAAAGAGGAGAGAGAGAAGGGAGTGAACAAGAGAAAGAGACAGAGAAGAGGGTGAAGAGAGAGAGGAGAGGGAGGGTAGAGAGACAGAGAAAGAATGGATGAGGGAAAGGAAGGAATAAGAGAGTTTAAAGACAGAGGAGAGAAAGAAAGAAAGTAGAGGAGAGAGAGAATAACAGACATACATGAGTTTAATTGACTTAAAACTTTAAGCCAGAAATTCTACTTACATTTTTAATTGCCTTGTTACTTTTTACAGTCTGACCCAAGACCCAAAAGCTGCTGGAACTACATTATTTACTGTATCTTACAATGGCAACAGTCTCTCTAGACATTATTATAAAAACAGGTACAAAAGTGCACCCATAAGCATTAATTTGACAGCACCTTGTCCCTTTGCTCCCTGCTGTTTCCATGGAGACAAGCGCATTGACATCTCATGGATCTCAAGCAGGTGACAGACCCTTGGCCATAAAAGTAACATGCAGTTCACTTTGAAGTTTGTCAGCCTTCGTTAGCCCACCCGGAGCTCAAACGACGTGTTGCGAAATGAGCCGGACCCATGAATATCTTATAGGTCCAGAGTTTTGGGGGCTCATTATTTGTCAAACTCGTGTCAGATACAGTGACGGCTTTGCTCTGACATTGGGAATCTGTCAAAGTAAAGGCCACAATCGAGCGGCTGCAGTCTTGAGATCACAGAGAAAGCACCACATCGCCGTCTGAATCGATGCAGCCGCGCGGTCGTCTATAGCATTTAACCCGTAAACAGTTTCCCAGCGCTGTCATTAAGTTTGGATCTATCATCGCAATCTCGAACTGACAAAAAATATATATTCATGAATAATTGAAGGACTAAAACAGGAAATGTAATCTTCTTGTTGTAGCCTAAGCATATTTTGGCTCGATATGTATTGATTGAGATTCAAATTGTTTTCATAGATCAGTTGGAAAGCTTACAATTTGCACATTCATTGGTGATGAAGTTTCCCTGTTTGCTCGGGGCCTAATTTTATGGATGTTGTAAAATTAACCTCTTTGGATTCTTTGGATTCAAAATGGATAAGCAATTTTGCAGTTAAAGAAGACTTTCATACAGTCACAACCATGTGTTAGTGAACTCGACACAGAAAAAGTGAAACATGACCAACATATAAGAGAAGCAAGAAACTCATCAACATGGCTGCTGACTCTCTATAAGACCCAAAGCCCGTTAAGGGTAGCATTAACTCCATTTTAGTTTAGTTTTTGTTGAAATAATGCAACAGAAAACGTTACAGCAACAAGAAACCCAAACTCGCCTTTGAAACAAGCATTTTCTCTCTTTTTAAAAATCAATTACGATGATAAAGTCCTCCTTCAAAACTTTGCAGCAATCTACCCAAACTTTTCTAAAGCTCTGCCCTGGTCACGTTTTTGTATGAAGTTTGTTCAGATAACTTGGTCAGTGAATGACCTGTGGTAAATTGTAGCATTTCTTCCAAATCCAAACATAAACGAGACTAATAGTAATTCTGTATTCAATAGGCACTGCCTATCTTTCAAATATTTGTTCATTTTGCAGTGAAAACACTGCGATTTCTTAATCGGAGTCTCTTGCAAAATTGAGTCAATTGTGCTAGTTGTTAGCTTGACTATATTTTCATTACTTAACTGCCAGAAATTGATGAAAATGTCAGTCAGTTATAATGCTCGATTGCCAATCACATGAGAAAAAAAAGTCAGTTAAGAAACGACTCTCGCAAGACATAGAAAGTGCTTAAAGAGGACCTATGGTTTTTAATACTTAGTAAGAAACTAGAACATATGCAGATCAGTAATTTACTCTTTATTTTTTGTAAAACACAAAGTTGTCCCCTTTAAAACCAATGTGCCCTTGTTCACAGACCTCGGTGCAGTGCGAGTGTGTCGTCCGAGAGTCGCGCGAGTGTGCAGAAATAATCTGTGAGGTCTATTTTTGTCGGAGGTTGCAGCGGTCTGATGCGTCTTTCAGTCATATTATCAACATTCTCAGCAGTCCACTGTGGTCCGCAATAACGGACCACAGTGGACTGCTGCTGGTGTACAAGGCACTTCGCAAGAACACTTCAAATATAGCCTATGACTCAAACAGACAGAAACAAAGACGAAATCTGTAATTTACCTACAGGCCCTATATAAGCAAATCCCATACAAACAGGACTATAATTAAAGAGAAAACACAGCTTTTATCTCATTATTGACCATGATTCAGACACAAACAGTTACAGAGTCCTTCAAACACGCTGCTGACTAATGTGCATCTCGGCAGATAATGATGTCCCTGGGTTCAGTCTGTTTTCCCTTTGTTAAGCTGAACATTCAAAACTATTGATCTGTGTCTTCATTTCTCCCTTTGCACTCGCTAATTTGTATTTTCTATTCTGCTGTTTTGAAGAACAATAGAGGCACAAACAATAAAAGCAAATCACAGAATCATCAACTACAACAAATCTAGTAAACAATTGAAACAGGTGACAATAATTATGTATCTCTGTCTGTAATGGCCTTATTTTCACACACAGGTGTAAATAGGCTAATAGTATGTTGAGTGACTGATTTGCATTTCAAAAACTAAATGTACTGTATGTCTTCAGTCTCTTGTACATACTACGCAAGAATGGATTTCTATTATCTGCATGTCCACAATCCTTGTTTGTTTCTATGGTGAATGTAAAGACATGTTATTATGAATAGAAATACAAAAATACAATTCTAATTCTAACCAACTCCATGTCCTAGAGACCTTAACCAATTTTATAATTTAGGCTTGAACTTAGCCTTACCATTGGCACTGTTCCTCTTTCGAATTTCTGTGTGTGACTGACAGATGAATTAACCAATCAAAAACAAGCAACATCACCCGTATAAAAAACTAACATGGCTGAAAAAAAAAATAAAAAATACATAGAAAAATATGGAAAAACTTTCACATGGAATTGAGCGAATTCAACAAAGCTTCCATAGGCCAATTGGCAAACTTCTGTACCTCTGCATCAATCCCTCACTTTGCAACTGGATCTTGGACCGATGTCTGTTCCACCACTGTTACAATAAACCATGGAGTTCCACAGGGATGCGTGTAAGTCCTTTCATGTATTCTCTCTTCACTCATGACTGCAAATCAGTCTCTGCAGAGCCGAATCTAACTTTTTGGCGGGCCCTAAGCAAAAATCAGCTTGGGGCCCTTCAGTCTTTTTTACAAACCTTAATCAGTCAAGCCAAAATTTCTATTATCTTATTTGATTGCATGTTTCTATTTTCCCTGCTGTTCTTAAAATGTGCGTTGCAACACTGGAATTTCCCCATTGTGGGACAAATAAAGGATATCTCTTATCTCTTATCTCTTATCTCAAAGCAGTGTTTAAATTTACTTTTTTCATTATAAATTATACACAAAGCGACAGACAAAAATAAGTGTATTTTAAATAATATTTCTCACAATAAACAGATTATGTAGATCCTGCCCCTTGAATAAAAACAGATGCATTTTCCCTAAATTTGGAGTGAGCTATTTAAGATTAACTAATCTTTAATTTTATGCATCATTTTATGATTAATATATCATTGCACCTTTCCTCAAATGTCACTTGCTGTCAGTGTTTCCAAGTGGGGCCCCAGCCCTGTCTTTCTCCCTGTGAGCTCCGCCTCTGTTCCCTCTTCACGTTGACGCTGAAACAGGTGATAAGCTGCATCATTGAGCTGGACTTTGTGGACAGAAATATTGAAATCTGATTTTTTTGGGGGACAAACAGCCTCATGTTCTAAGTGGCTTTTGAAATAATTCAACATAAATGTGCAGAAATCCGCTGTATTTTGCCGCGGTCATTTTCGCGATCTGCAGACGTTTCATTCATCAGCTATTTGTGTGCGTAGTTCAGCTAATACTTGTCCTATTGACACAAAATAGGATGTTCCCAGACTCTTTGATTTTGCTCTCTGTGCTGAGAATGATCAGGCACCAGTTTCTACATCTGTCATAAGCGCACAGGGGAGACGGCTGTGTCTCAAGAACAGGGGAGAGTCCATCACTTTTAAGCTTGTACGATTGGTCAACCAGGGTTTATGTAGGGCTACATCGCAAACCACAGGGTGATGAAGGCAACAGGCTGATGGCTGACTGACATAACTCGAAAAACTATCAGCGCTCAGAAGGAGGCGGGGCCTCCACAGATGCGGGGCCCTACGCAACTTGCGTAGTCTGCCTATAGGAAGGTCGGCTCTGAGTCTCTGACTCTAATTCCATCATCAAGTTCATTGCAATAGGCTCATCCTTAACAACAATGAAGCACCCTACAGAGAGGAGATTCACTAATGGTTACACAGTGTAAGTACACCTAACCCTTCATTTGAACACTAGTAAAACCAAGGAACTCATTGTGGACTTCAGTATGGGTGGAGGAACACACGACCCTGTTCAGATTAACGGATGGCCGTGGAGAGCAGGTCCCAGCTTTAAATTTCTTGGGACATACATCTCGGAAGACTGTACAAAGGTAAACTAAGTAGTGCTTTATCTTTTATTCTTATTTTTCTTATTATTTTTTTTGTAGGATAAGCCCACTACTGTTGTCTTTCCTTTGTTGTCTTTATTTTTGGAAGCTGAACTGTGAATCTTGAAATAAGTTGAATATGGAAAGTCCTGACAATTGATTATTTTTGTACCTTGAACCTGTTTTGAAAAAGCCAAATAAAACCAAAATCTCCTCTCTCCTACCCTAAACCCTTTGTGGCATGTGTGTACGCAAATAAACTTAATCTGACTGGGTGGTACGTTGTGGAGTTAATCTGGAACGCGGTGAAGGTGAAAAAAAAAAAAAAAAAAACTTGAATTGCTTGTAGGGTTTAAGTAATTCAAAATCTGCTGTTTGTATATAGGAATTCCCATGAAGAGATGGTCCAATTTGTGTTTTACAATGAACAAAATGCAAATTATTGATCGTCATATGTTTTTGTTCTTTCTTAACACACAGAAAAAACACACTAGGTCTCCTTTAATTGCTTGATGTCCGTCTGGGCGCTAAAACAAAACTGTAAATAATAAAATCCAATCACTGTGGCGATGTAATATTGTGATATTTAGCGTTGTTTCGGTCTGAATACGCTCTGACACTCGTCCTCAGCGCAGTCATTCAAACATGCTGTTGACTAATGTGAGTCTTGGCAGATAATGATGTCCCTGAGTTCAGTCTGTTTTCCCTTTGTCAAGCTCCACATTTAGTGCTATTGATCTGTCTCTTTGTCGCTCCCATTACTGTCGCTAATTTGTATTTTCATAGCTTTTCTCTTTTTATATGAAGCAGAAAGTGGTGATCAAAAACATGGCCTTGGTAACAACAATAAAATGAAATTAGCAATTGTAAAATAATGGGCAAATCTAGTTTACAGCTGAATATAGTGTTTTATTTTTCCTATTTATCTGACCAAGCTGTCCAATAGAGTTTGGAAGGTCATAAACACGCAGTGGCGTATTGAAGATGTAAAACAAAGCATTAGGACATTTAAATTGGCTTTTATTATCACACAGTTGTGCCATAAACTTGCAGTGTGATCGACTGCACTGTCAGGTCACATGTTCGACTAGATGGACTCACAAGTTTTCTCTGTGGAAACATCATGAGGAAGGCTTGTGTTGGATCTAACTAAAGAGTCTTTCACACCAACACAACCCTCATCACTGTCAGTTGGGTGGAGCGACACACTACAACTGCAATTGTGGACGTAAGGAAACATATTGTGTCAAATTTATTTATGCAGATATGGAGATGAATAAAGTGTCCAAATATGTAAGTATGTCTAAACAATGATAAGGATCGCTTCGACCTAAATGCTAACGTGATGCTAGTGCCGCCTGGTGTGTTTTAACATCTTTTGCAAATTTTTGTTTACTTTTCTGACAAAACGCCACATCAACAACTTAATTTTGACATTTGACTCTAATTGAATGAGTTGTGCTAAAAATACACTTAATTCACCAGAAACATCTTAAAATGTAAAAGTTTAGAGAAGATTTAAATTTCTTCTCTAAACACATTTTGTTTACTATGCAAACAGAAAATTAAATGCAATCTTGTTTGTTGTTTGTCAATATAAAAAAGAATCTAGACAGTTCTAAGTAAACTTAAGGCGTAATGTAATTTTTTATAAGGAAGAAAAACTTGAATTCTTTAATAAAAAAAACAAAGTAAAAACTAAGCTGAGATAACACAAATACAAACAGAAACCCTCCTCCAGGTAAATTAAGAGTGTGTTTTTAGGTGGCTATGAAAGTCTCCTTAATATAAATGCACATATATATATATATATTATTTAGTGTATCAAAACATCTAAATGACATAAACTTGTCTATTCATGGGCAGTGCATTACACAGTGCATCTTTAAGCTATAGACATTCTAAACGTTGTGAACAAAACCCATTCCTCTGAGCTGATTTGGAGAGGGCTCACAGACGGCCTCCTGATGGTTCACAATATGTCCACTCCACTCAGCTCTCCGCTCCGCTCTTTCACCGCAGACATAAGTCATTTCATTGGATGCTATTACATTTCAGGACGCCTTTGTGCCGCACTGGTTCGCACTGCTGAATTTTAATTTCACATTAGGCCAATCACACAAATGCTCAGCTTATTAAATAGTGTTCCTCCTCGCTGAAATCGCATTGGGGAATTATTAGACATTATGGAGTGTATTAAAAACCAGCAATTTCGATTTCTATTCATTCGTTTTATCTCCGTGTTCATTCTTCTATTTCTACTTGGTGCACAGTGGCTCTTTTGCGACATATTAAATGGAGATTTGATGAGAGCGTTATCAGCACACAAGGCTTTTGTCCTTTTTCTGAAGGAGACTCAAAGTACTCAAGGCGAGAGAAGTAAGTGTATATGCTCTGAAGGGAAAGCACAGGACATACTCTGACTTGCATCACTTTTAAATGCCTACACTGATCTGCTAAAAGACTATATTCACACTGTATTTTTAATATCATTATGCTTATACCTGATGCATGGAGATTACCCTGATTCAGATCTACGCCTCTGCAGTAGTGTAGGTTTGAGTGGATCACTCTGAATAGAGTTCTACACATTTTCTTCTACACTGCCACTGAAAACAGTCAGGAACGTCATGAGAAAATATGAATCTGACTGGTTTAATGCCTCCTGGTACAATGCGAGGCAGGTTCTGTTCAGGACACATGCAGATTTCTTGCAAAGTGCACCTTGTCTGTATTTGTTCACACGGATTCACAAGGATTCCGCCTTAAAGCTCATATTATGACCTGAAAGCCGCATCAGATGAATGTGACTCTCTACGAATTCTTTCTGCAAACTCGTGCAAGTCTGGCTTCTGTGTACAAGGCCGTATTTTATTTTCAAGCACTTTTCAGTGGTGCCCATATCGTTGATCATGATCGAACGACCGATCTTTGAGGCAGTGAAAGTCGATCCCAAAGCCCCGTGTATTTACGTAAACTTTAACCACAAAAATCAAACATGAAGTTGCACAAGCGCAAACTACACGCTCAATCTATAAGCGCGATACATGCGAACTACAAGTGTGAATTACAAGAGCAACTGACGAGCACTAGTTTTATATGTGGCAGGAAAAATTCTCCACAGTTGGCTCAGTGGAGCGCACAGTGACTGCACAGTGCAAGCTGACAACGCAGCTTCTGAACACACACACTCAAAAGAGAGAGAGGAGCAGGAGACAGGTAGTGCAACAGAGTCCTACCTGCTTACGCTGTGTTGTCCAACCTACAGCAGTTTGTTTGTTGTTGATGCAAGTCAAAAGAAAGCTTTCTCAAGCCCCTCCCCTTACCATGGTAATCACCAATCACTAACAGGCTACAGTTTGAAGCGCAAGTGAGGTGATGACAACTTAAACTTTTTAATGGCTTTTTTGTTGTTGTTTTAGCCACAATAATTTATTTTCAAAACACTGTTTTACCTTTGAACAGGTTTATAACTTAAATTGTACTAAAATATTATTTCACTATCGAAGAAAGTCTGTAGGCCAACTGTGTTTCAATGTAAACTAGTTTAAAATCAAATTTTCGACATTTCTATTAAACATACTGTACTGTAAATCCTATGTAGATCTTCTCGCTGTGCTCAGACTAAAAGTAGCTTCGAAGCAGAAAAAAGTTTGGCACCCCTGGTCTAAGTCGTCTTGATCTGCACCAGAGTACATGAGGCATAAACATCCCAATGCAAATGTAACCGAGAAGTCATGTTTTTTGTTACATCCAGTCAAGAGAAAAGCACAGACATCGTTCCCATCCAAAAATGCACAAATATTCTTTGTGCATGTTCTACAAAAGTCAAACTAGTTATAATTAAGCAAAAATAGGCACAATCCCATCAGCGCCATTATGTTTCTTTTGTTTCGTTTGCTTGCTCAGGCCAATTACAATGCTGCTCTGTGATTGGTCCAGCTCATTGAACCCTGCATGTGGCAGAGGTTCCTTCAGATGGATTGTCTACATTTTGTGACTTTACATCAAGAGGTTTGCAGCTAATTTTCGATCAGTAAAAGGTATGATTTTAAAAACTTGGATAAAGAAATTGTTCTAATTTATACTAATTTAATTTAGTAAAAGCTTGAGTTTATAGATCATATTGGATGCCATTTGCTTGGATTAAAACCAGAGACAGATGAAGTGAGTTATATTGCAGACAGCACAGTTCCCCAGACACTCAAAGTCGTTCACATTATTCATTCACGTACAGTAACCTATGTGATGTGAACTGACGGACGCAAGACTGTCAATCAATCAATCAGTCTATCAACACTCAGCAAGTATGCAAGATGAGTCACTTTGGTTTGATATTTTTATATTTATTATATTTTTATCAGCTTTCTTGACATTTCAATTTAGCCTCTCTTCACTGCAACATTATCTCGCAGACAATTATGATCCATCTTATAATCTAGCCTCCCTGCACATGAATCTTGAAGAACTGAAAAGAGCTACAGTAATAGTCACTTTTAGTTTGCGTCCATCGCCTGAAATGTGACAACCTGCCAGACGTGAGAGAGAGAAGGACCAGAGGAGGAAACGGTCACAGTTAAATGTCACATGAACAGCCACCTCTCACAAATGCCCTTTTCTACAGTCAGGAAAGTCAAAGCATACATGCAGATCTATATGACATTAAAGAAACGTGACTTGTAATGACTAACTAGTGTAATTATGTCCTAAAGTGATAGAATGCTGTAGGATGCATCAGGAATTATAACACCTGAGTTCTGTAGATTTAAAACCACTGGATTTAACCATTCAAACTGTCTGAAGATGATTTATGTGAAGCTCATTCTATTCAGAGTAGCTAAAATTGTACTTAAAGTGAGGCTAAACACGCGGTCAGAGACATACTCCGCCCACAACTGATCCCCAAACAGGTTCACAAAAGTGGAAGGTGCCAGGCTTTTAAGAGACGGCCAGGTGTGATTAGACATTGATTGACAGCACCAAATATGAACAGCGAGCTTGTGAGTGATTAGTTTTATGTCGGAGCGATCCTGACGTGTGGAGAAGTTCACAGCTCTGAGGCTGTGCACAGATCTAGGTGCTCAAGATTCTTTTTTATTAACTTTGCAGACATGTATGAAGCCTTTGCTTTAGCCTACATAAGCACATGAAGTTATGAGGTGAAATGTGAGTATTTTCTGAAATTGAAAATGAGAATAATCAAACAACAAAACGAGTGTCGAACCTGGCATCTTTGCACCACACGCTGATCTAGCTAGCCAAATGACTGATGCGGCTGCAGCTGCTACTTGCCTTAGCAGCGGTGTAGAAGAAGTTTTTTTTCCCACCTGAGTGACTCGTTTATTGCATCAACTTGATGTGACGTCGGACAGCGTTTGACCATTGTGGCAGCACAGTCGCGGTTTTTGCACACATAACTGCAAAATGTTTTGCAAGTTTGCCCGGAAACAGCAGATATTTCCATTTTGACCACATATGCAGAGGTTGACAGCATTTGTTTCTCTTAAGAAATTGCTTTAAGTGCTATTTCTAATTTTTTGTGATCTTAAATGGCAAGCAAACAGAAATATTCATTTTAAACTTTTTACAACAGCCCACTCGGTTTACTCACTTACTTAATACATTCAGAACCTCTAAATTATTCACAAAGATGTGTTTTGAAGCGTTTTAAAAGCCAAAACAAGATGTGCCTTGTCGGCATGCATAGTTTTCAGGTCTGTGGTAATCCTTTGGGCTATTTTTAAAAAACAAGTTGCGGGTGAAAAACTGGCTCTGCGTGTTGTGGTTCTATTGGTCTGTTTTAAAACATGTGTGGCTGCATATTTTTAACATAATGCATCACTAGTGTAGAGATTTCCCACTAATTTGGGATATTCTTGAAACAATTTCAGTTCCGTTATTTATTCAAAGTAGTATTTGGATTAATTCATGCATGTTTGAATTGTCTTGTCCTGCACCTGATGCTACAGTTTCACCTATCCTCGTCGACGTCTTGTGATTACACAAAAATGGAGATTCCGAGTAAAACATGTAAACCTTCAAAATGGTCATGGAACATTTCCAACAACAAAAATATTTAGTCCTATTCACACAGGATAATATTTGCTTTAGGACATCTGCAAACTTTAAATGATTCTGTAATTTGCTTGTTTTTACCGACTGGAAATGGCGACAGATAGGATTTAATTTATGACAACAACCTTTCGGTTCATTCATGACTTGAGCATTTTCTCGAGTTTTGGGTTTGTTTTATCATGAATGACCTGAGCTGAACTTTCCCTAACATCTTTCATCTCCCCGACCTTCTGTTACCATGACAATGAGGTTGTACTTCTGGGTTATGGATGTTATCGTATTTTTTTATTTCTGGCTTTTTAAATTGTAGAAAAAAATAACAGTTTCACATTTTTACAGATATGGATGATTTGCACAGGACTAGAAACTCAGATGACGTCCATAATTAGAGCCCGACCCAGACTGGCCGATATTATCAGCTGATATGAACACTTGCAGATTTACTGATATTATTGGCATGTTGTACCTCAATTAGATCAATATTTAGCACAGTTATTAAATGTATCTGTGGAGTTGTTTGTTGCTGGACTGCACCTGAACGCAGCACCAGGCTGACGTCATCATTATACTGGCGCGCTCTTCGCTACTCTTCGCTACTAACGCAAAAAAAGGAAATAACTTCCTCACAGATGACGCCCGCAACAGCATGACCTGTATCTGTGGGTTTTATAATGAACAAAATGTGAATTATAGATCGACATGCAGTTTTTAATTTACTCCAAAATACATAGAAAAAACACGTAAACACAATATATATCCTTAAAAAAGTACTACCCCCTCTGATTCTGCTTTATGACATTAAAGATTTCAAACAACTATCAACTCAAAATGGAGAATTGTCACTATTTATAACTACACATACGTATTTGGCTTGTAAATAGTTGCAAAGACCATATAGTAAAAGCACACCACAAGAGAAAACCTGCAATCTTTGATCAAAAGTTGTTCTTGGCAAAAACTCTGCAGCTGCAAAAATTTAAAACATCCCCATCAGATCTTTAGCGCCTGATAGAAGATTTAGTAACAGATGCAAAGGGTAAATTGAAAGACATTTTTGAAGATTAAATACACACATTTTCAAGGTAAACAGAAGGAGAGATTGACAGATAGTGTAGATGTAATCTGCCAGAGCAACACGAGAGGCCGGAGATAAGACTGAGAAATACAAGGAGATGGAGGACACATGAGAAACTGTTAAAGAGCAAGTAAAGAGCTTAGTTCAGAATTACACACAATTCACTTACTCTTTTATGCAGTGGATTTTCATATTTCATCAATCACACTGTTATTTCTTTTTTTCCAGTATCATCTCATCAGCCTTACAATCACCTACTCTTTACAACCAGGGTTTTTAATTCATTATTATTATTTGTTTGTTTAGGTTAACTAGGCTTCAACAATAACAAATTATTAGTAAAATATCTCTATACTGATAAAGCACTTTCAAGATCAAATGTGTGTTCTAGTGACACTTACATTTAATTTCTAGTAAAATGTTCACATTTTCTGTATCATTGCTGCCCAAGTAGAGTCATTAAACTGTTCAGCTCATGCATGTTGGGAACCTATAAAGACCAGTAACGATCAGTGTTGAGCAAGTTCCTTCAAAAAAGTAATTAGTTATAGACTAGTTACTTCTCCAAAAAAGTAACTGAGTTGTAGCTGCGTTACTGAGTGATGAAAGTAACTAGTTACCAGGCAAAGTAACTACCGTAATTTCTGGATTATAAGTCACTACTTTTTTCATGAGCTTTGAATTATGAGGCTTATAAGGCAATGCATCAAAATTATAGATTATCATAGACTTGCTATTGCCTATATATATACTTTATCATTTTTCTACTTAATCTAGTGGGTGCGGCTTATATTCAGGTGCGCTCAAAAGGCCAGAAATTACAGTATACAAAGTCTAGAAATATCTTAAACAATATAATAAATAAACAAGTCCGACTTTCCGATGTAGTCTGTTTTAACTTCCATGTAATAAAACGGCAAAAATAACGAGATAAAACCTTAAAATGAACTTGTTTGAGAAGTTTCCTTGAGCACAGAAAACTTGCGTCTATCGATGATTTCGGGAAAGTCACTGCACTCACCCAGCTCTGATTCTGATTGGTTACTACTGCAGTTTTAAGCCAATCAGCGCCTTTTCTCCAACTTTCTTTTCCCAAAACAAACTTGTCAGCTGCTCTCATGACTTCTCTGAATGAGACGACAGCGGCTCTGACAGTAACTGTAACGGCAATATAACTGACAGGAAAGTAACTAATTAGATTACACGTTACTCATCAAAATAACGCCGGTTAAACACCTTTTCTCCCAACACTGTTAATGTTTACTCGATTACAAATGAAGTTGAAGATTAATTCAATAATGGATTAGTTGCGATTAATCGATTAACTTGTTGCAACCCATACCAATTAAAGCTTGATTGACAGATGGATTCATCAGGTACAAGCACAGTTCTTTTGACTAAGGCTACGGCTAATCTAATTGCACAGTATGCTATGAATTTGACTTTATGAGCAAATCTATCAACAACAGCGAAGAGATCAGGCTCACTGTTCGCAAAGTGTTGAAGAAGCATCATTTCTAAATCTCAATCTTCCGTAAATCCAATGAACTACACCAGAACTGAACCAATGCAGACTAAACTGGGCAAAACCCTTTACTCACTTGTGGTCTCTAGGCTTGTGTCCATGTGCATTTGTAGCGTGGGTTCAGCAGCGACAGTCTTCCCTCTGTCCCGGTCCCTGTCGCGGTCTCGTTCTCGGTCCCGCCCCGTGGACAGACCCTCTGCTGCCCTCTTCTGACGGTTCTTCTGCGCCTCCATGGCTTTCAGCTTCCTTGCATGTTTGTGGCCTTTGTAATGGGCTTCAGCCTGGTTCTGTGGAAGATGAGAGGAGAATGATAGATTTAGTGGTGCAAATACAAAAAGTCAAATGTCTTGTTTTTTATTAAAAACTATGCATAAAGTTATTTGTCTGCGCTCATGTCGTTACTGTGGCAACAACTCAACCTTCAAAAATAGTCTTAAATAGTTGAAAATGCACCATAAATGCATATGCTTCTTCAAACATTTCAGAATATTTCAGTATATTGATTTACAAGGCACTCATCCATCAAGCTAGCGAACATCAGCTGCTTTCTGTTCATAAAGGAAAAGCACTCGAAAAACAAACCAGTGCATTATGCATCCAATATAATCCAACCTAATGCATTACATATAACAAGGTTAAAGTACAGTAACCAGATGTCCCTATTCATCCAAGAAAAGTATTCAAAATCATTGTATTGTCCCAGTTTTATGCAAGACATGTCCTAGTTTTAGACCATTTTGATTCCCAGCAGTAGTTAATATCGACAATATTGCCGTTTCTTTGGTCACAATTGAGAAAAACATTGGAAGAATTCTCTCAGATTCTCACATTATATGATTTAGTCAGGTTATGTTGTATGATTAGGATTCTTCAAAAACAGCTGTCTTTGCAATTTCCTATTTGAGTCCATTAATTTACCATTACAACTTGACTGTGATTAACAGTGAGGCCCTATTTACTGCATCATTGTATTGATTTATTTATATTAATGCACATTTACATTGAGAGTGGCAGAGATGCTTGTACCAGATTCTGGCTTTCCATCTCATTTCCATCTCTAATCAAAGTAGAGAGAGAGAAGAGGAGCCTATTGTGCATGCTTTCTGTGGTGGGGGAAACCTATGCAGACACAGGGAGAACAATTCCACATAAAAAAGCCCCAGGTCACCTGGGTCACATTGAACCCATGACCTTCTTGCTGTGAGGCCAAAGCGCTAAACACTGTGTGGTAGAATTGTTTGATTGCAGATGGCACAATAAGGCTATTCAGGGCTATTCAATTATACTTGCTTGTGGGCCAGATTTTTTGAATCAGTGTGGTCTGAGGGTCGCCACAACAAAGTGAACTACACATGTGTTTAACATTTAATATTCACAAACGACACAAAATGGTATTATATATTGGAAATCTATTTACACCTGTAATGAATTCAAACCAAAACCATAAGGCACTATCACAGAAAAGCAGGATGAAAACAGGACTAAGACAAAACAAACCCAGTGTCAAGCAACAACATGACTTGAACTAAAGCAGTTCAGAGCAGCAGTGGGCCTGGACTGGGTTCCAAACCAAGACTAAACAGTCTACATTTAGTTTACATCAGAGATAAACCATAAAAAGTGACCTGAATGTCTTAACAATTTACATGGCATAACAGAATCTAGTTCAAATTAAGCATACAGTAATAAGCTACTCAAAAACATAGTGCACTAAGAACACGGATTATTTTATTATGCTGGGCCAAAACATCTTGCTTAGGGAGCCGTATTTGGTCCTTAAGCCGCCATTTGAATAGCCCTGGCTTAAAAGCAGGCGCATCATAAACATCTTTTACTGTAATAAGTCCAAGCTCATTTGCTGTACAGTTGCACGTTACTTACACTGATTTTTAATATGTTCTTGCATCTGTTCCCACCTCATAACAGCAAAGACACAGTGTTACACCAGGACAGCATCTGTATGTGCAACAATAAAGCGCCGCATCTCATCATTTCTGCTTATATGTATGCAGCGTGAGGAAAAAGCCACAGCAAATCCACACATAATAACATACAACACATACCGAGATAACAAAAAGGCTCTCTTGCCATAAAACGATAAACAAGCTCAAATTTCTCCCAACATTTTTATCATTCCCCTGGTTCCTCTCAATCTGTGAACAAAGAGCCGGTTGTCAAAGCAAACCTGGATACATAGCCGCGGAAATCAATACTCAGATTGTAGATTAAAAGCTGAAGAAACCGCCAGGGATTAGCTTTCGGCGGAGGCAGGCGGTGGATGGGAAAACGACTACAGTCCGAGAAGAAGGAAGGAGCAGAGCTGGAGACACAACCAATTACAGGAATTATAAGTGATTCGTTTATAATGGGTAATTGCTGAACAGTTCATTTCACATCAGTTGTAATTATAGCGCAGTAGCAACTTCAGCCAGACCAGAGGAGATGTAGCAGCAGAGCAGAAAGATAGATTAAATATGAAGGTTTTAATGTGTTTTGTATTATGGTTTAATTGCTATGCACATGCAAAGTCGAACTGGGGGATTAGAGGAGTAATGTTAGCATGTATGCACGGCCACTTGTCTGTGAGTTAAGTGTTCAATAAAGGAAAGGAGCTGGTAAAGGTGTTATGCATTAGTCATGGTTTTACTTTCTATACCTTAGTTAAACAGTGGTTCTTTTCTCAAACTATTTGTCTGGTGGCCAATAACTAGTTTCCTTTTACTTTGTGGAATCATCTAACATCGCATCATTAGAATCAGTTAGGCGGGGACTTTTTGCTTTAACCAAACGCTGATTTTTGATGATTTTATTGACCAGAAAGTAGTTCGGCGTCAGTGATTGTTGCGGTTTGCGGAAAACTTGTGACTTAAAAGGTACAGTATCATGGTTTAAGTTATTATTTGACAAGAGAAGAATCAAAGAAGAGTCAGCAGTTTTATACCATTTAGCCAAAATAAATGGTATAGTGTCAAAGTCTGACTTGGAGAGACTTATCCATGAATTCCAGTAGGTTAGACTATTGTAATGGCCTGTTCACCGGCCTATCCAAACGAGCTGTAAAACAGCTGCAGTACATCCAGAACGCTGCTGCTCGAGTCCTGACCAGAACCAGGAAGTATTGGTGCTGAGCTTAGGTCTTTGCACTGGCTTCTGTGACTCAGAGAATAAACTTTAAAACAGCTCTGCTTGTGTTTAAGTCTCTCATGGACTAGCACCAAAGTACATCTCTAACATGTTAGTGCTTTATGAATTATGTTGTTGGGGTAAGTCAGGGATTGGTGTTTAGTCCTGACCAGAGTCAGGACTAAACATGGACCAAGTCAGAACTAAACACAAACCAAAGTCAGGGCTTAAACATGGACCAGAGTCAGGACTAAACATGTACCAGAGTCAGGGATAAACATGGACCAGAGTCAGGACTAAACAAGGACCAGAGTCAGGACTAAACACTGACCAGAGTCAGGACTAAACAGGGACCAGAGTCAGGACTAAACGTGACAGATCAGACTACTGGACCAGAGTCAGGACTAAACATGGACCAGAGTCAGGACTAAACATGGACCAGAGTCAGGACTACATGACCAGAGTCAGGGCTAAACATGGACCAGAGTCAGGGCTAAACATGGCCGTTACAATAGTCTAACCTACTGGAAGGCATGGATAAGTCTCTCCAAGTCAGGCTTTGACACTATGCCTTTGATTTTGGCAATGTTTTTTTAGATGGTAAAAAGCTGCTGATGTATGGACTTGATGTGGGATGTAGGGTTAAAAATTATCATGTAGCCACTTGTAGTAAGTTACTGGTAAATTAAACATTAAATGGTGGGGCTTATCACTTCTGCAGTATAAACAAGATGTAGCTAACTGTATTTGTCATAGTTAATTATTAAATGCAAAAAAAACACATCTTGTATCCATTAAAAGACCAACAGTTTACTCTTTTAGCCCCAATGACATGAAAAAAGTCTGTTTTTAATAGGATGTGGTTGTTGGACTGTAATACTTTCTAAAAATATGCTGCTTTACCCTGAGTGCGTTTTCATTTGCCAAAAAATACCTTTTCATGGGCTGGAAAAGGCCTCCTTCACCTGTTTCCATGGAAACGTTGTTCCTTTAGCAATAATATTCCACATTAAGGCACAAAATTGATTTATCTCAATGAAGAATGTTCCAGAAATACACAGACTAAAACAGGAGTCTCCAGTGTAGCTCTGCATCAACTGCCAAGTAACTCCCCAAATGATTTAGAATCATACATAAGCTTTATTACTGAAAATATATTCATTCAACTGCTCTTTCTACTATATATTAATCTTTAGATCTCTAATTGTACACTTGGAAATGGATAATGTTTCATATGTCAACTAACAGGGCTGCATTTTAAACAGAACATTTCTGACATGTTGTAAGACTTACACATGAATTTCCAGGGCATTTGAAGCTTGAACGTGTCTCTGCGGTGCAAATACGGCACAAGACCCCCACACACACGCTTTTTTGAAAAACCCTTTGATTTTTCTTATTAAGCAGTGTAAAATGTGTCTGAATGTGTTTTTGCTGCTTTATTTCAATACTAAAGATATACAATATGAGAAAACAAATCTAAACCATCCTTAGTTTCGATCTAATAGTCTAGTGTATTTACACAAGAGAGCTGTAGAAGAAGCAAAATACTGCTGAAGTTGTTTAGTTCTGCTTTAACATCAGCTTCTTGTGATTGTTAAAAGTATAGCTCACTGCCTTTTTGGTTTTGCAAAAATAGCTCTCCCAGGGAATAAAAGCTGGAGCCACCTGGACGAAACAATGTCTATGAAAAACAAATGAAACTGCTCATCTGATGAAGATGGAGAGTGGAAAACATTTGGTGCACTGTGGAGTGAAACGACTGGTACAAAAGCTGCGTCCAGTGAATAAGCTGCAAACACATAAATGTGAGTCATTGGACGGTTTATAAGGTGTACGGATCATAGTTACATCAATCTGACTTTGTGGAGTCACCTGTTTGTCCTGGACAAGTTCAGTGCTACTGTAATAGTCCAGGCAAAGCATGGACAGTGCAGCAGGGCGAGAAATTGTACATTATTTGCAAGATATCCAAAAGATTTATATAAAAAAAAGTTACAGAAAAAGATCAATGAAAAGAGCAAATTAAAAATGAAAATCTTTCAATTAGGGCAGTGGTGCCCAAAGTTGCAGGGGCCAAACTCGGCCCGACAGAGGGTCCAATTTGGCCCGCAAAAGAATGTTTAGATATGTTAGATCTACCTTTTTGTTTTGGTTTTGTGTTGAAAATACTGTCAAATGACATCAAATATTCTTTGATCTCCAAAAACCTTAATAAAAGACAATTTAATCATTAACTAAAAAACTTTTTTTTGGTTTGGTTTGGTCCTCAGCTCACTGCAATATAATAGATTTTAGCTCGCAGAGGAAAAAGGTTTGGGCACTCCTGAACTAGGGCATTAATGTAATATCTTTGTGATTAATTTAGCAAACATTTCACATTTATCTGACAAGAGACTGCATTTACATGACATATATTATATTATATTATATACCAGGGGAGGAGAACTCGAGGCTCATTCAGAAATATTTGCACCTCCACAGGCTCTCTCTTTCTCTTTCCTCCTTCCTTCTCTTCATCTACAGCTGTAAGATGCGTGCAACTGTCAGTGCAACGTCAAAACAGTGCTGTTTAAAAGACAGATTGTTTCTTTTGAAAAGCATTTTGAAGTGATATTCTGTGAAACTGGAGCTTCCTATTGATTCTTATTTTGTGCAAATGGAGAAAAAGTTCAAAATGTACAGTGAAATAAAACATGTAAAAATAACAGCTTTTGCAAGAATGTGACGTAAATGGAAAAAATTGTTTAGACGCTGACCTGACAAAAATTTTTGCAGCAGTATTTTCTCTGCTCTGATCACAGGATAGTCCTGAGTTTAACTGATGCTCTTAAAGCCCAGTTTTACAGGAGCGGGGCTAAGGGCATCTGGGGTATTTTTCTTTTACTGCCTCATGTATTTTTATTTATGGTAAAAGTACATCACACAATAGGAATATCGCATCTGAAACACATCAAAGTACAGGAAATTGCATTTAATTGAAAAAAAAAAAAAAACTAAGGAAGGGCCCCCAGACCCCCCTGAATTACATCAAACTCTTCTTAGACTGAACAGAAAACATTTATGGGATCTAATCCAGTAATCTAGGCTGTGTCTGAACGTCCACACTATTTACTATATAATTCACTATTCAGGGGTCACGCCATTTTGTAGTGGTGTCCGAATGTCAAGCAGGTCAAAAAGTAGTGCACTCAAAATCGCATCTGGAAAAGTAGTGAGCATCGATGGTCACTGAAACGGGCAATATAGACACAATTCATTGCGAGAATCGAAAAAAAAAAAGCGCGGACCACGTCAAGTCTTTAACTGGAAACAACACGACTGAGGTAAAGATGACAAGGAGCCGCTTAAACTCACTGTTGAGAAAAAACAAAACACTCGTAACTGAAAGCCGTTAGCCATAAAGATGCTAACTTTAGCTGCTTACCTTAGTTTGGGCTTTAAAAGAGGAATTATCCAGTCCGTTTGTGGTTACATGTATTGTCCAAGCTAAACCAGACTTGTATTATGATTAGTAGTCCATAAATATGTGCGTGTCAGACGGACTTGACCAGTATTTATTACAAAAGTTCATTTTTATCGGACTTTTTTGCCGATCGTTAGAAACTCAATGGGGAGAATCACGTGACCTGCAGTCAGCTAAAAGTAGTGCGCATCGTGTCCGAAATACCAGATGAATGAGTGCACTGACCAGTCCACTGAACAGGGCAGGACTATATAGTAATTGAGTGGATACCGAATGAGTGTGGACGTTCGGACACAGCCCTGGTCACTAGTAAACATCACCCAATGCTCTGTGCAGGGAACATCAGTTGGCTTGTTTTATTCAAAATAGCTAACTTCTGTATACAAGCATTTCCTGTTCAGTTCATTTCTATGAGGTTTTCACAACACCAGCTTAAAACGATAAATACTCAGAAGATTAGACAGTGAACAGTGAGTTGTGGTGAATGTTAAAGTCTTTATAATCAGAAGAATAATTGACCATAGGACACGTGTCTTTAACAAGAGTCGTGTTTGTATCTAAATGCTAACGCTAACAGTATGTACAGAAGTCATTATCATCATCAAATTCTGCAACGTAAACACAGTGTAGAGACACGCATTAACACATTTCTGTTGGATTGATAAAATATAATCTTAATATTGTTATGGTGCTACGCCAAAAATACATTTTTGTCAACATCTCCGAGCTTTAACAACACGCAGGTGGCAAATCATCCACCAGAAATGCAGCGCACACATTTACATCATTAAAATACAAACTCACCAAAAATAAAATAGCTCAAGACAGATCAATACTGAATGCTCTTCTTTATACAATCCTGTTTATTGAGGCTGAAAATTGAAACTGACCACAGACATCCTTTTGTTGTTCACCAGCTGCACATAAAACTCATAAATTCCTGACATATCCAACAATTTTCCATGAATATTTCAAACCACCCAAAAACAAGAAACAACATTGAATTTTCCGGCTCATGTTTCTTGCAGGAGCAGCAGGCTTGTCTCTCGACGCTTTTAGCCAGTTTACACTTCTGCACAATAATCACGCGAACACTGCTCAGGAAAACAACTGGAGACAAGAGATGAGAATATTCTCTCAATGGCACGAAAAAAACTACTTAAAAGAAACTAGTTTTATCTGTTTATTCAGTTATGCCTGGACAATAAAAGACTTATTGTGGAATAGAGTTTTAGACATGATTGGAGCTTACACCTGGACATATTGTTAACATTGCAATCAGTCTTAATGGAGAAATGGAAAAGAAGGTCTGAGCTGTTGTCTACTGAAGAAAAGAAAGATACCGACTGATTTGTTGACTAAAATAGGGGGATGACAAAATATTTCTTTAATCTTAATTAAAAAACATGTATTTTGATGCAGAAAGACAAATTAGCTTAACAATTTCATCTCAAGCCTTCAGCTAACTTCTTTTTGTAGATGTTATTCAAAACTTTTTAGTCTGATTAAAATGTATTTAATCAGACGGATGTAATGAATATAATGAATTAATTCATATACATTTTCTTCCACTTTTTTCTATTGGGGATCACTGGTAACCTGGTCAGTCAGTTAGATTATCTCTCAGTATTTGTGTATTCACAAATTTGAGAAAATCCATATGACCTTCCAGCAGCCCGATTGGTTTGGAGTCCAACACAGCGGTGTGTCAGACCAATCACATCGCCACAAGTTGACAGGGGTTGATTGCAATGACGTCAGGAAGTACCGCCTGAATCAAACAAAACAAAGATGGCAGCTCTCGTGAATATACATGTTTCTGCTGCGTTTGATTCTGTTTCAGCAGAAAAACAGAGTATTATCTTTTTGAAAAGAGTAGGTGTTTGTGACACTTGTTCTATCCACGCAGACATTAGATGCACATTACGATTAGTGGCTGAGATTGGTTAAGCACAAGTAAAGTAGGCCCGACACCCAATCAGACTGATGTATTTCAATAAACATCCACCTTTTTCCCAAATCTTTCAGCAAGTAAAGTTCCAGATGGATAAGAACTCAAAGTTCACCACAGTTCAACACATGTCCATCTGGCATCTGGCCAGGCAAACTCCACTCAGTGAGATCATGAGCTGATGACTTGACTCGACTCAACTCGGGAGTCAAACCCACAGTCTCCTTATTGGGATGCCAGAGCTGTAACCACTCTGCTAGTACACCCCTGAATAAAATTATTCGTTGACTTATGCCGCGTTCATGTGGTCCTCTGGAAATCGAGAAAATGTTGTCCCAAATTGAAAAAAGCACATGAACGCTCCAGCAGCTCAGAACAACTGCTCAGAAACTCAAGACAAACGGAGCTGCCCGAGCTCAGCACCTGACGTCAGTTATTAGAGAAATGATGGCAGAAGCAAGTAAATGGTAAGGTTTGTTTAAGCTATTTGTAGTTTTGTTAGTAACAGCATAGAGCTTAGCATTCAGACACAAATCATCCACACCTGCTCTCATCCCAGAAATCTTCTTCATTTACGTGAAGAAAAGACCTGAAGTTTTTCTTCAGTGTCATTATCGCACATGCTTTTATTTTTGTGTCCATGTCACAGATGTTCCAACTTCCCGTGATAACCTGACATGTCTGGCATAACAACTTCCATATTGATTGTTTCCAAGTTCCTAAGGACCATATGAACGTGTCATAATATTTGGTCCATGTTCAAGTGTTGCATGGAGCTAGAGTCTTCCCAACAATGAGATCTTGGATTCGAATTGCAGGTCAGAGAAATCAACACCTCACAGTCTCTCTAGGTGGAGTTTGCATGTTACAGTTGGTTCTCTCTGGGTACTCCAACTTCCTCCAACCTCCAAAAACATGCATGTATAAGTCAACTGGCAACACTTTCAATTCTCCTAATAAATGAATGAGAAAGTGAATGATTGTCTGTGTCTGTCTTTATCAATCCTACAAGTTGGTCACTATATAGAGTGTTTCCCATGTAAGGCCAAAAGTTTTTATGATTACAATGTGACTTAAATAAGTGCTATTAACCATAATAATCTCAACATATTTGATAGACCCATCTACTCCAGTTCTGCTGCTGCACTGCTTCTTTAAACCAAAGCAAAATTAACAGTTCACTCTAGAATTGAGCATAAAACACAATCCTCTAAAACCGACAAAGTATCCTTTGTTTTCACTGCAGGATTTTGACTTCTGCCAGCCAAGCGTAGTGTTAAAAATCTCGTACACTTTGCATTTCTGAGACTAATGGTGCGATTTGGAGCAGTCCTTTACACAGTCCAGTTACTGCGAGTGTAAAAAAAACAAGGCTGCGTTTGGTGTGACTGATGCGCCGTGACGAGGATGCAGAGATTAGCTCGATGGGACAAATTCTGCTTCCAAAAACCTCTCCACTCGTGCGTCCAATCGAAAAGGTGTGAAACAAGCTTTAGTTTTCACATCAGCGGCCGCCTGCACAGAGAGACAGTCTGCACTCTCTGAAGGGATTATCGATCGTACACTGATTTATCCAGGGCCAGTTAACATTGTAGCACAGTTAATCTGCAGGGCCAAGGAGTGGAAAGTGCACCTGCCAATATCTTTACAGCTTCTATAGAGGTGTCAGCCGAATTTATTCTGAAAAGTAGTTTAGGGGAAAAGGAATATCAAGTGTGCAATAAGAACAGTTTCAAAAGCTGCAAAGAGAGGTGATAAAAAGCAGCTAAATGTTTGTAAACGTGTCATAAATGTTGTTGGAGTATTCTTCCAAACATATCTGCTTTCTGTTGTTAAAAAGGACACTATGTACATTTTATGGAGCGTCTGCAATGTCCTTGGATCACAGTCTGGCATTAAAGGGCACAAATGGTGCAAAATTCACTTTTTGAGTTTTACTGTTTCTTTCGTTTGCAATGGAAAACATGGTAATTTCTATTTATGAAGTGGTTAAAATTAGGATAATGATTTCGTTAATTTTCATAAATAATAACAAATCTTTACAACCACCACTGAAATGAACTGGGGCTGCAACACGTGTCATATTTATGCAAAAAAGGCGTGACATTGTGCTAATCATACGCTATTGAGTGTGATTAGCACAATTTATGTATTTATGTCGTGGTATAAATACACTTTTATGTGAGATCGGTTTGTAAAACACAATTTCTCTCGCCAAATGTTTGTAAATCCAACTCGATCTCACTGAAATCCGTATTTCTCATTTTTTGTGTGTCTATGATACATATGGCTTCAACCAAAACACCTGTCCAATAGCGTGTAATAGACTATAAACTTATCAGTTTATAAATAGCCAGAAAAAGCTTATTTAAAGAGTTGTGTTTTTAGTAGCCTGATGCATCAGCCAGTTTCATTTCACTTCGTGGAAACCATCTGACACGGCATCATTGGGGTTCGTTCACTTCACAGGAGATGGGGACTTTTAAATTTAACCAATCACTGCTGTTTGGTTGTTTTATCATCAGTAAGTAGAGCATAAACATGTGTACCTGTGATTGTTGCCATTTCTATGTGGTAAAATTAATATTTGACACAAGGTCAAAGGAAAAGAACATGTCTCAACTCGGGTTGGTTCTGGCTAACGCACTACTCTGCTGCTTCTCGTTGATTGGATGACCGTACTTCCTGCTTTTTGGAAACGTTTGCAGTCCTGCCATACCTGACCTAGTAGTTGAAGTGAAATGAAATTGAGTGGAGGCACTAGCCAGCCTGGCTAGGTTTTGAGGCAAAGAAAAAAGCTACTCTGGTGGTAGAGCATTTCAGAGCCTCGGTGCAGCAGTCGGCCTCCCGTAGTTTTACGTTTTGTGAGAGGAATTTTCAACAAGTCCTTGTGGACTGATCTCCGTGAATGAGAAGATGAAAGCCTTTGAAAGAACTGTTAGATATTCCGGTGTATGGCTATGCAATAATTTCTAGGTGAGCAATAAGATCTTGAATTGGCATTTGTGTTCAACAGGCCACCAATGAAGTACAGGAGGAGTTTGGCAGAACTAGATCTGGTCAAAAGCCTGACTGCAGAGTTTTGAACTAGTTGTAGCCGAGTTAAGACTGACTTGTTGACACAAAGAACAGGGAGTCGCAGTAATCCAACCTGGATGAAACAAACACATGAATAATCAATTCAAGCTCGCTGGGTGATAGCATACTTCTGAGCTTTGCAATATTTCAAAGCTGGAAAAAGCATAAATAACTTAAACTAATGATGAAAGAATACCTTTATAACATGATATAAAGGTGTATTCATGATAGTGTCCTTTAAATGCTTACATTTTTAAATGCTTATATTTTGAACTAGCAAACGTCCTTCAAATATAGAAGCTGAAATCTATGAACAGTGCAAGTTAAATGTATAATTGTAAGTCCTCATCCGACCCTCGTGAGCGCTTATCACATTGAAAACCACGGCATGTGTTTCCAGCTCCCATGGGAACCTCTACATTATGCAAAGGGAAAACTAGCTTTATGATGTTCGCGGCAGGCTCTGGAGAGTGCTGAGCAGTGTTAGCAAGTGTCGATGCTCATACAGACACGCATCCCGTCAGACTTACTGTAAATACTCTTGTGTTAAAGCTGAAGGAGAGAGGTAAAGTTTTCCCTGAGCTTCATGTCTCCTGCGTCAGTGTTTCTTTGAAGACAGTATCCAGGAATATGCTTATACGTGCTGTTCATTATTTATTACACCTACAATTCAAGCCTATTGTACTGGGTTTGTTTCTTTCTTTAGCCTTCCGCCTAAAATAGTAAATTCTGTGACTATTACACTATTTCAAACACAATTACATTTGATAGCCAGGAATGTACTTGATTCTAGATACCAATGTCATTATTACCACAGTTCAAAAATGCTATTTGACATTGACATTTTCAACAAAAAGTAATAGTTTTTGGTTGTTTCAAAGGCATGTTTTGTTGTTACACTGCAAAAACTATAAATCTAGACTTGCTTAAAATCCAGATTTGAGATTAATTCACTGGCATCATGACATTTTAACTGATTTTAAAGGAATTTGTCTTAAAATAAGAACAACATTTTGCCATTGGGGTAAGAACAGTTTTCTTAACCCAATAGAAAATAATTTGGCCTGAAACGAGAAGCAATGTCTTGAAATCAGTTCGAAACACATTGAAACAAGATAAATAATCTACGTCTCTGCAGTAAATCAAGGTTAAATTAGACAAAATGCTTGAAATTAGGTCCAAACTCTAGAATCAAGCAACTTTAATTGTCTTGAAATTCATTTTTTGCGGTGCATATATGGTTGATTATTTTAAAACTGTTCAGCAAAGGCCAAATTGTGTTCTTTAAAAGTCTTTTATTTTAGTACAAATAAATGAGAGTCAATAGAATCTAGAGTTGATATTAGCTTTAGTATTGATTATGTTACTTTTTGATACAATCCAAACAGACTGAACGGCAAGGATGATAATGAGAAAGTTTTTTTTTTTTTTACATAAACATCAGCTTGTCTGTAAATCTACATCTACATCAATCAGCTCAAAATTTACAAAAATCATGAAAGAAGAAAGAATCGACACATGCTTTAAATGCCCCAAAATACATATAAACATCATCACAAAGACTTACAAATACATTTAACAAGGCAAAAATGTTACCTAGTTCTGCTTTAATCATCAAAACTGTAAATAAACTGATATTTCCGCTAGGGATGGGACAAGATCTCGTGCTGCGAGATCTGGCGAGATCAAACTGTCACGATACTGTGCGCACACGTACTGAACTGTCTCGTGAGATTTTTCCATGGTCATGAAATTAAGTTTTGTAACTTTGAGCAGCTGTAGTAAATATTCTCCTCCACACACAGACTTGTAGCGGACTTATTCTGACAGGAAACAGTCTAAACTCTGTCTTTTTATTTGGTAAAGATAGGACCAATATTGACAGAGATAATTAGTCCTAAACATTGTAAAAGTTAGCTTGAAAAATATATAAATGTCAAATATACGCGCGGACATCGCGGGAACAGCGCAGTGTTTTTCACACTTAAACATAGTTTAAAATAGATCCACAAAGAGATATTTTGGCCTCTGTCATCAATAACTGTAAAAAAGTAGGAAAGTCTCCTCATCTGTGTGTGTCTGGTCCCTGTCAGCAGCGGCAGCGCTGTGAAGCAGGAGAAAGGGGGCGGAGTCTGAGCTACACACGGGGGAGCGGATAAATTTCAGTCAAAACTTGTATCGTTCAAATAATAAAAATCCAAGGTGATACACATAATGAAAGGTAAAACTAAACTAAAAGAATATAAACTAACAATAATAAATAATACAAATCATTTTTTTTTATTTTGCCTTGTTTAAATTCTAAATTGAAACAATTAATGCAAATTATTTAAAAATCTTGTCTGGTCTCGATCTCGTGGACCCAATCTCGTGGCTCGTCTCGTGAAAATTCTGTCTCATCCATCCCTAATTTCTGCACATCTCAACTTGATAATTAAGATCAAATCAAGCTCACAGGTACTTTATTATACATCTCGATATCTAATGAAGCTAAAGCTAGTCTGTCCCACCAAAGGACGAACCAGCACACTTGAATAAACAAAAGCTGGTGGTGGATTTGCATATGGCGTCTGCTGTGGGCCTGTAGAGTCGGTGGAAATTGAAATGAGGAACAGAAAGGCTGCGTCTGGCTGTGTCGGGTTTGATTGTCTCTGCTGCTGGAGATAAACGCTGGTCTCCCTGTGGTCTAATCCTTCAGACCACAACAACACACACACACACACAAGGCAATTTCACCAAAGCAGAACAAAACAGTCTTACTCAGTCTGGTGGCAAAGAAAAGAAAAATTTGGGGAAAAAAAGACATGCAGGATGTTTCTTTGCAAATGACCAGAGGAGACGGAGTTAAAGGGCACATATTTTGCTAAATATATACTTTTTGGCTTTATAATCTTATTCTAAAATCACTACCTTTCAAAAACACAACTGAGATACCAGTATATGACCCTACGACCTTTCTGTGAACAATTTTTGAACATTTCCTACGTCATTCTTAAGGCGTTGTTACGAAAAAACACCTCTCACAGCCCGTTGGAAAGTTCGATTGTCTTGTCAAAATTTTCCTACGACACGTCTACGAACGCAGAAGTAAACTGATTAAAGTCTATTGTCTGTGCGAGAGAGTGAAAGTGGAACAGAGACGCAGCTCTACGGTCCAACGACTGAGACCAGTGGTAGAGGCCACACACCCCTGTCCTAGTCCTGCTAGACGAGTCATTTCCCTCTGCTTATAGTCTATATGTGCACTAGATCTGTGTTAGTCTTAGTTACATCTACAGCCTGTTCATGGGAGTGGATCTCTTTTTCACTGTGGTTCTCCTCAAGGTTTCTCCTTTTCCCTTAGGTTTTTTTTTTTTTTTTTTTTTTTTTTTTGAGTTTTTACTTGCCGAGAAGGAGAATCTAAGGACAGGGATGACAATTATGAATTTGCTTGTTTATTCATAATCTGCTTTGCTATGTTTGATCAATCACTGTTTCTGAGTGTTTATTGTTTTATTAAATGTTTTTGTTCTATTTCTATTTTCTACTATTCATGTTTGCTAAATTAATAATCTTGAGAAGTCCTCAGAGACGACTGTTGTTGTGATTTTGGGCTCTACAAAAATACCCTGATTTGATTTGATTATGCAAACAAGCAGCAAAAATCAATGAATTATAATGTCATTGTAATTTAGTCAAGCTCTTGAAAACTTTAGTTTTGGCATCTCATGTTTAAAAGTTGAGCAAAAACCAGATCTACGCAGCCCATTTTCAGTTCTGGCGTTTCCCAAGTCAAGAATTGAGTTATAGCTCTGTGATCTATTGGCTGCAAAAAACATTGTAAAAAAACTGATGAATGTACAGTAGCTTGTGCCCCAACATGCTAAAGGAGGCGCGCTGCTGTAAAAAGATACTATGCAGAAATACTTTGGTGATGATTTACAAACTTAGAAACAGAAGAATCAAAACTCAATCCATGACGCCGCAAATCTTTCTGAAGAAGGAAAATCGGCAGCGCAATCCCATTGAAACAGAAGGTCAAAACCATACTTTCAAATATTCTTCATCGAGACAGATACGTTTTATGCCTCGCTGTAGAATATTATAGATGAAGAGACACATTTCTATAGAAACACGCAGAAGCAGCGAGAAGGCAAACAGGGTCTGGTGAGAGCTGATTTTGGGGAGATGGAAGTCACACATTTTGATTATATTTTTAGACTAACAAAAGCCATTTAAAACATGCATTTATTCAAGTCTATTTGGAGCTTAAAAGTTACACAACAGGCTTTTTATCATTTGGAATCTTGAGTTTTT